>LOJH01010263.1:9687-20088 GCA_001685095.1 Ellobius talpinus
AGATAGATAGATAGATAGATAGATGATAGAGAAAATTCACTCAAGAGGTATCAGTTAAAATAACATAAAAAGATAATATTTTGGGTTTACCTATTTGAAAACATTAATAGCTGGGCAACGTATGAAACCCTGAAATATGCCAAGAAATTTTCTTGCCAATTATCAATTCCTCCATTAGAGAAGAGAAACAATACGCCAGCCAAAATAAGTCTCTTCAGGAGAAACTTTTATCACATGGTGAGACCCAAGATCAAATGAGCTGCTGCAAGTCACTCTCAAGAGGTTTGGGACATATCAGCCAAAGATCCCATTCCTTCCAAATGACCACACAATCCTGGCCTCAAGACAGGAAAACCATGAAAGCTACAGTTCTCCCCCTATAACAGCTCCCAAACCAGCAGCACAGGATGCCAGGTCACAAGCCCCAGATCTGTCCTGATCATTTCCAAAGTTATCCTTCATGACAACAGTTGATACAACATGCCACAGTACTATACAAACACAGCAACTGCTGGGGTCTGCAAACTATTTAGAGGTGGCATGGAAGAAGCAAGTTTATTCTGTAAATAAGACCATCAACCCAATGTTTTTTTCAACAAAATCACTCTCATAAGACACAAACTCTATCAAACCCAAGAGCAAATGCAAGAAGCAATACTCACAGATTCCATGGCAAAATATCAATGTTGCTCAGGACTAGGTATGAACTCCAGCAGGACAATATGTTCTAAAAGGAGACAGGAAGAGCAAATTAAGTCTAGTACAGTTCTAGGGTCTCTCTACCTGCACCAACTATAATATAACAAATAAGATGTTACTAAGGTACAGCTTTAGCTGGTCTGGGGTTGTAAAGGGCTCACACCTGATGGTCTGCTTTATAGCAAGTATTACTCTCAACACTAAAAAGCAAGATCCAGCCAGCCAGGAGATGGTGGCACAGATCTTTAATCCCAGCACTCAGGAGGTAGAGGCAGGTGGATCTCTGTGAGTTAGAGGTCAGCCTGGTCTACAGCAGCTAGTTCCAGGACAGGCTCCAAAACTACAAGGGGGGGTGGGGAGTGGGGAGCAAGGTTCAACAGGAAAAGGTGAGGGAAAGACCCTCTATCTGATAGCCTGGATTGGTTTGTTATCCTTCCCTCCCCTAGGCAAGGACTCAGAACTGGGCCTGCTTCATCTTCAGATAAAGGTTATCTTCAATCAATAAGCTAAGATGGAATTTAACAGAAATCCAAACAACGTAATCACCAAATCTTTATCAAAGTCTTACCTTTTTGAGTCCTCTATGAATTCTTATTAAAACCTCTACAGCAGATCATTATTAAAACCCCTACCTCCTTCTCTGAGCATTCCCTCTCCCTCCACTGCCCCTTGTCATTATCCCCCTCAAGCCTCTCTCTCAGACTTGAGGTCCAGTACAGAATATTCCTGGTCTCATTCACTGATTAACTATCAGCCAGCATAGGAAACCCCACTGCCTTCACTCATGCTTCACATCCTACATCTATTTCCATACTCATTATCTAGAGAGGGATCCATTTCAAAGACATAAAATGTAATTCAAAAGCCAGGTACTTCGGAGAGGGAGCCAAGAATCAAGAGTTCAAGGTCATCCTTGGCTACATGAGGCAAGCTCAAGATTCACGTGGACACAAGGCCCTTCTTTGGAAATATCTCAGAAATGGTGACTCCAGGAACTGGAATAATGGTTCAGATGTTAAGAGCACTGGTTTACTCTTCCAGGAGCTGAGATTGATCCTTAGCACCCACATGATAGTTTGCTGTCTAGTTCCATGGAATCTGACACCTTCTTCTGGCCTATGTAGGCACCAGGCCTGCACATGGTGCATAGACATACATGAAGGCACAATATCCATATAGAAAGAGGGCGGGAAGGGGACAATTCCAGCAACCTACTGAAGTTAGTGTTCTTCCCAACACAACTTGGGGGTAAGGGGACCTTAAATGCCTAAATATCTTATATGGGATCAAAATTGTGGCTGGGGTGTTTTGGGATGTGGATGTAGATGTGGTATCTATAAGATAAACTTAAGGTGGTATGCCAAGTGGCTCAGCAAAGCTGCCCACAGGGCAAATTCTTCTGGAAGAAGTTACAGGGAAGCCCATACCCATCAGTGCCTAGCTCATTCTACGCAGAAGAGACATTCCCTCTACATTTTTAAAAAAATATTAATATTTGATGTACATGAATGATTTTCCTTCGTTATATGTGTGTACACCATGTACATGCTCAGTGCTTCTGAAGACCAGGAGTATCCAATTCCTTGGAACTGGAGGTCTAAATTGTTGTGATCCAATCATTATGTGGGTGCAAAGAACTATACTTGGGTCTTCTGCAAGAACAGCAAGCATTCTTAACTACTGAGTCATTTATTAGCCCCAATTTCAATTTAATAACTATTGAAATAAAAACATGTATCAGCATTACTGAATCTCAAAAATCTTAACGATGAGCAAAAGAACAGGTCTCAAAGGAATGTACTGAATACAACCATCCTTAGGAATCTGTAGGAGATTGATTCGAGGATCCCACAGTTGAGACACCAAACTTGGAATGTTCCTGTCCCTTATATAAAATAAGCTAGGAGCAGCCTTCTTCAAACACTTAAAACATTTCTCTGACTATCACATAAATATGATATTGTTTAGGCTACCACGACAAGAAAAGGGTTGTAAGTGTGTAATTTTTCTTCTGAGTATTTTCAATCCAGTGGGTTAATTACAAAGACTATAAATTCCAGACAATGGAATTTATAAGGTGAGCCCATCTCCTTGCTCTTGGATTTTCTAGCTTTCCAGGCTTTGAGAATTTCTGCTTTTTATTAGTTAAAAAAAAATAAATCTGTGGAAGTAGTGGGCTACCTATAGGTGTATCTTTCAAATCCACACGAAACTTTTTATGTTGAACTTACTTTGTGTATAAGTTCAAAAAGAAGCAAAATATTTTGAAGATTCAAAACAAGGGTTCCTGCGATATGTGGGAATAAAGCCCGGAACCCTCACAGCACTGACAGAGTCAAGAGTTGGTGGGCCTAAGTATGCACACACCCATCACAGTAGTCTCAGCAGCAGAGTGAGTAACACCTGGTGCCTTTTTCTCCCACCTGATAACCACAGAGAGGGAGGGAAAGGGGACAACATAAAGCAACAATCTACTGGTCCTTCCACACCTAATTCCATTTTGTGATCGAACTAAAATACTTTATTACTATAATTTACAACAAGGACTAATTAAAGGGACAAAGAATTTTTCATTCAGAAAACGCTTTTATGTCAAAATGTATTAAGGTAAATTCAAAGGCTAATATCAAAGACAGTGAATAATACTGTATCCAACCTTGCAAATTCACTTTAAAAAAACAGATGGCAACCCTCTCTGAGAAGTGGGTGGGGGAGTAGGAGGGGAAAGGAAGAAAGACAGAACTGTGGTTGGTATGTAAAATGAATAAAAAATTTAAAATAAAAAATAAGACCATTTCTTAACACACACACACACAAAAAGATGACAGGGACCTTAAGGTTTTCTGTATATAAGAAACCAAGTAAAGTAGGTAAGCACTGTAGCCATGTGCTGTGAGAAAGAGACTACCAATACAATTGTTTTAAAGGTATTTTCAAATTTAAGAAGCATTACACATAAAGGTATAGGAAAATAGTGAGGTAATTTTCATTTCCATTTTAGTGTTTTAAAAAAGATTATACTAAAGCACCATGAAAAATTAAGTACCAAAAATCACATAATCTCCTTGAAATCTGCGGGGAGACCCACATACACAAGAAAAGCACATACAAAACTCATCTACTCATAAACCATGATCCCATTCAACTCCAAACACATCAGAAATGCTGAATCAGTACAACATCAAAGTTCCAAAGCAGGAGAAGCTGAGAACAAGCATAGTGTCCTCAAGCAGAATCCCCAACTTGTACTCCCCAACACAAAATAAAGTCCCAGCACAGTTTCCCTACACGAAGATGCTCTACGTGCATGTGGTAAAGATAACATGAGCTTTCTTAGTCTGTCCTTAAAACTCTCTACAACAGGGCTTTACAAAGCTACTGAATAAAACCTTAAGGCTATCAAAAAATGTATGAATAAGCTGGTGCTGCTCTTCAAGAAGATGCAGGTCCGATTCCTACCACCACATGGTGGCTCACAAACTATCTTGACGCCAGTTCCAGAAGGGGATGGCACTCCCTTCTAGAGACCGAAGGCACAGGGCATATGATACAATACATAAATGGAGGTAAAATACCTATACACATTAAAAAGCTTTTCAACTTTAATTAAAAAAAAAAGATACTCATGTGAGTAAAGGAGCGTCCAGTTGGCACATGCCCTGTTCTAATGAAAAGTATTGAGTATGTCATATAATTTTTCAGTTGTCCTATAAAAGCAATGATAGAGCAATACAGATTATAAGTTAAATGTCTATACCAGGAACTCAGTAAACAAGATCATCTACTGCTACAATTCTGAAATAAACTCGGGGTATCTTCATGTTTATTAAACTTGGGACCACTGACATTTGGGACAGGGTGTCCACACTAAACCATTTTGAGCCACTTGTCTGGCCTCACCTCCAGTATATTTCTAGAAGCCCTATCACATTCTCACAGCCAAAGCTGTGACCAGCCAATGGCACTATCTGTCATCTGAGGAAAGAAGGCCCAAACTGGGTGCTAGGGTAAGGGTTTGGTCTTAATCAGGGTGCAAAATGCAGGTCTCACAAGTCTCACAGGTCTCTAATGAAGGCAATTTTTGTTTTGAGACAGAATTTCTCCATGTATCTTTGGACCCTGTCCTGAAACTGGTTCTGTAAACCAGACTGGCCTCGAGCTCACAGTGATCCACCTGCCTCTGCTGGGATTAAAGGTGTTTGCGACCAGAGCCTGGCTATGAAGGGATATCTTTAGCAGGTTCCATTATTTCTAGAAAACACGTTAACTCTGAAATATCTGAAATAAACACTGATGAAATATGCTAAGATAGGAAAAAGCTAAACAAGGAGTAGAGGCAGGAAGATTAGGAAGTCAAGGAGAACCTCAGAAACATGGTGAGGCGCGATGGCGCACGCCTTTAATCACAGCACTCAGGAGGCAGAGGCAGGGGGAATCTCTGTGAGTTTGAATCCAGTCAAATCTACAAAGAGAGTTCCGGGACAGCTGTTTCACAGAGAAACCCTGTCTCAAAAAAAAAAAAAGAATGGGGGCTGAAGAAATGGCTCAGCGGTTAAAAGCACTGACTGCTCTTCCAGAGGACCCGTGTTCAATTCCCAGCATCCACATGGCAGCTCACAACTGTCTGAAAATCCAGTTCCAGGGGATCTGACACCTTTACACCAATGCACATAAAAATAAAGATAAATAAATCATAAAAAATTTAAAAAAAAATGAACGAAGGGGGAGGGGAGAGTAGAAGAAGAAAGTTTGAAGCCAGAGTGGCCTACATTAGACCCTGCAAGAAAAATTGGAGGTAGGGGCAAGGATAGGGCACCCACAACTATCCAGTTTGCCCTCCTCCCAATCGTAGTGTCTACTTTTTCCTATTAATTACCTTTTTACTATCTGCTTATAATAGTTGTGGATTTCAGCTCAGAAATCCATAGATCTTGAGAAAACAGCAAAAAACAAGAAACCAAGGGGTTATAAAAGTTTAATGTGTGATGCTTGATAATTAGTGACAGGGAGACTGCCTGCCCATGCCTGGGCACATAGGGACACTTTGTCCTCCTTCTGTAGCCAACCTCACCAAGATCCTATTAGAGTACAGAAAGGTAGGTCTGCCCATGAGTATGATAATGTGGGCAAGATAATACCCCAAATGTCAACAAAGCCTGGCACACAGGATCTGTTTAAGAAAAAAGAAAAAGAACTAAGTATGAGGTTGCATACCTATAAAATCACAAGGCTGGTGCAGTAGTAGTATGGCAAGTTCCAGGTTAGCCTAGTTACATAAAGAGACTCTGATAAGAAATGGGGGGGCGCTGAGCACACGGCTCCGTGGTTATTGCTCAGTTGGTAGAGAGTCTATATAGCATGTGCCAACAACTCAAGAGAAAGAGATGGATGAAAAGGAAGGTAGGAAAGAGTTCATTGCAGCTGAAGTCTAGATGTCTTACTATAAGTAAAAGGCTAATTCAACTGGTGACCTACCACCATGGAATCCTAATTAGCAACAAGGACAGAACTATTGACACAGGCAACATCTGGAGCAGCTCCTAAGGCAGCTGTTTTTCAAAATGTGTGTTGCAATCCCTTTCAGGGTCAAATATCAAATATTCTAATTACATTGTGATTTATAACAGCAGCAAAATTAAAGTTATGAAGTAGCGACAAAAATAATTTTATGGTTGTGGTCACCACAACACGAGGAACTGTACTAAAGGATTGAAGCGTTAGGAAGGTTGAGAACCACTACCCTAAGAAATACGAATGAAAGAACACGAACACACGCTCACGGGGAGTGGGAGCAATCTCAAGGGTAATATCCTATCCCATTTTATCAAGTAGAATACATCTCTCTGTGTCTGGCGCTGAAAATGAGTCTCAAAATGGCCTTAAACTCCCAATTCTACTACCTCAGCTTGAATGATGAAATTATAGACTTCCAACAATTAAATAGGATCAAATGGAGGTATAAAGGGGAAAAGGACATATATTTATAGACGCCAAATTGCAACAAACTGAATAAACAACAAAGTAAATCTCTTCCTCATACAGGAAAACAGGCAAGCTGAACAAAGCTAGTAAGTTCTATCAATATTATAATCCTTGCTGTGCTATGTTAGTTTTACAAAACCATTGGAAAAGCTGAACGAAGAATACAAGGGAGTGCTGAATCATTATCCTAAGTGCAAGCTCAAAGTTAAAATGTATGTGTATATGAATATAATGGCTTTACGGTTGATTCATTTAATTTCAATAACCCTAGAAAGTATGCTATCATGATTATCCTTTTCAGATGAAAGAAAATGAACCAGGGATTTATGAAAAACATACACAGTGTCACACATTCAATGGTGAAGGGGCTAGGACTCAAATCCAGCTAGATTCAGAGAATCACTTTTTTTTCAGGAAACTAAAAATTTGCACATGCATGCTGCTCTTATGACTTTAAATATTTGCTGAAAAGAATCCTTGAGAATGCAAAGAGCCCCTGTATTGCCAGAAATTCTTGGACATAAGACCACAGGCAAATGAGTTTCCTTCCCTTCCAGACAACACTAGGGCCACAACACTATATGACTGCCAACTTGTACTGTGTCGTGTCTAGGCCTAACACTGGCCTCCTTCCAGAGAAGCAAGACAGTTCTCAGTCTATTCTCTCCCCTTCCCTACCCTGCTGGAAAAGAATGCATAGTTATTTGCTGTTGGTTTTAGGATGGGGTATTATGTTACTATTTTATTATTCCTATGATTTAGAATTAAAGCAGAAAAGAAGTAAAAGAAGGAAACTCCTTACCTACCTTTCAATCACAAAGAGGAGGAGGAGGAAGAGGGGGAAGGGGGAGGGGGAGGGGGGAGAAAAAACTAGTGCTTTGACACAATTCTTTGTACCTCTAAGCAGGAGAAAATACAAACTCAAAAGACCACAGGGTGTGACCTAACCCAGCTGCCCACCCCTCCTGCCCTAAGTAGCACATAAACTCTGGACCTCCCACTACTACCTTCCCATTCTTGCTAAACCACAGTTGTGAAAGTGAAATCCAGAAAAGGAAACTGCAGGTTAGAGACTGGGAAATACCTGAAAACAAACTCAAGCTTAAGAAAGTGACTCAACACAGGCTATGAGAACACCCCAAAAACCACACAGGGAAGAGCCTTGGTAAGGCAAAGCTACAGCACAACCTAGACCCCACAAGGTCTGAAGCCGCACCATTTCAATGAAGAAACTCCTTCCCTAGTGACTCTTCAGGCTCAAAGAAGGAACAATAGGAAATTTCACCATCTTTCAGACATTTCATCCACCTTCCTGAAATTCCAACAATAAATATACACATAAAACCAACTTTTTGAAGACCTAGATGAGGAAGAGATTACCAATATCAAGAGCTCTTACTAAATCCACAGAATTCCACAGCAGCATACTTAACAGAGCTTCACCTTGTTTTTTTCCCACCAAACCTCAAGCTGAAGCCTAGTTTGTTCATGTGGCAATGCTGGCAAAGGAGCCTGGCAAGAAGTGTGTCAGTCACAAAAGTGGAGCCCTCAGAAAGTGGAGCTAACAGATCCATCTTTCTTCAGAGCCGGGTCCACTTTTTACACCTTTGTCTCCCTTCCACATATACCTATGCACTTCCTTTCTGCCATGTTCCAACAGTGTCCGCCCTTCAAAGTCTTGGACTTCCAGAACAGTAAGGAAAATACAGGTCTCCTTTATATATCATCCATGTGCATGTTCTCTTTGGAGTTCACTACTAACCTCACACTTTATGAGTAGTGTCACGGGAATAGTAAGATAGCAAAGGTCCATGCTGGAGTTGTTTTACTGCATTATTGTGAAGCTCCTACGGAACAATTGCTTATTTACCCTCAACTTTTCACAACTCAATTCCACAACATTTATATAAAATGAATAATCCAGGTGAAATAAGCAGCAGATATTAGACACCAGCCTCTTTTATTAAATAAGAAACAGAATCATACAGAGAGCCATGAAAACACTTTCTTACTCTACAAGCCTCATTCACAAGATTCCTTGCAAATTTTTTACAACCCCTCTCTTGGGTGTCCCAGAAAGACGATTAAGATGTACAGTGGCCCCCCAACAGAAGCAATATACTAACTTACATCAGGGAGCACCCACAGAAAAACAAAACCGACTATTAAATGAGGCACCATTAAAACTTGAACCAGAGGACTTGAACAAATGGCTCAGTGGTGAAGAGCATATACTGACTGTTCTTGCAGAGGACTCAAGTTTATTTCTTGGTACCTATATAAAGTGATTTACAACCACCTGTAACTCCAGCTCTAGGGGAATCCAATTCTTTCTTATGGCTTCCGTAGACACCCACATCTGACTCACAAAGACACACATGCATACAGATTAAGTTTAAAATATTAAAACTGATTTGAATAAATGAAATGATTAGCCAAACAAAAGCTTGAACCTAAGTGGGCTGACTGACTAGAAACTCATTTTGGACAAAGAAATGCAAAACCTAAAAACTGAAAGAGGATGGAACACACCAGAGACAGCACAGAGCCTAGATACAACTAATGAAAGTTATAAAATGACTCCAGTCAAGTTGTAAGACACACGGTTAATATGTAAAAATCCATGTTCATTGATTGCCATATGCTAGCAACTCAAAAAGAAATTAAGAAAACAATTCCATTATCATAGTCATAAATAATAAAACATTAAAATGGACAAAAAGTTAAGGGTAAGACACTGTTAAAAGAAATTATGATCTAAACAAATGATGAAAGAAAGAAGTATATAAAGAACAATACCACACACACAATCCTAATATCCATGGTTGAAAGATGTGTGTAGCCCTTACTGTCCTGGAACTAGTTCTGTAAACCAGACTGCCCTCAAACTCAAAGAGATCCACCTGCATCTGCCTCCTCATGAGTGCTGGTATTAAAGTTATGAGCCACCAGCACCTAGCTTTCTTCTTCACTAAAGATAAAATTTAACAAATGCCTGTGGGTGAATGACTTATGAACAGGTGTTCCATCATGCAGGCTTTCTGCCAGTCGACTACATCTACCAACTTCCTTGGAATACAACTTCTGCAGTTTGAACAGTATGTTCTAATACCCAGGCAGCGCAAACAAAGAACGCCACCCAATAGAAGCAACTTATTTCCTTAAATCAAAAGAAGATTCTAGACAGGTAGTGATGGTGTACACCTTTAATTGCAGCACTCGGGAGGCAGAGGCAGGTGGATCTCTGTGAGTTCGAGGTCAGCCTGGTTGGCAGAGCTAGTTCCGGGACAGGCTCCAAAGCTACAAAGAAAAACCCTGTCTCAAAAAACCAAACAGAAAAAGAAAAAAAAAGATATGCAGTCTTCCCCAGTTCCAATAGAAAATCAGTGTTACCTCGACTTGCACTCTTCCCATACAACAAATGTAATCACAAATACAGATCCCCCCACACACACTCCATTTCATGTGCATGGAAACAGGCTAAGAAACAAGTTTCGCCAGGCTAGCCACTTAACAAACTTTATATCCACCAGCAAAGTTTCATTTAAAATGACTAAAATCCTCTAGTGCTAGTTCCAAAGTGGGCATCACAAATCCGGTATTTGTTTACAAATTATTTACAGTTGGGGCTGGAGACATGTCTCATTAGTTAAGAACACTAGCTGTGTGGGCTGGAGAGATGGCTCAGCGGTTAAGAGTACTGCCTGCTCTTCCAAAGGT
>LOJH01010264.1:3966-21661 GCA_001685095.1 Ellobius talpinus
TCTCTCTCTCTCTCTCTCTCTCACACACACACACACACACACACACACGCATGCTCGCACTCTCCCTTGCCTTCGCCCTCCACTAACGTCAAGCATTCTTAACATTAGCAGAGAGGAGCCCCACCAGGTTTCAGTGCCATTGCTGCCTGTCATAAGCTTGGCAAGAGAAGGAGGCATCCTCGAAATTCTCTCCAATCTTCCACACCATTGTGTATCCAGGGATGATTTAGATGCCCAGCAAGCTTCTCTTTGTTCCTTCTCTCAGCCAGGGCCCGTGTGCTTTGGCCACCTCACCAGGCTTGCTGGAGGCAGCTCAGTTAGTGCACTGCACCATCTAGCTGTGATGACTCAGTCGGTACGAAACACAAAGCCTCTCCCCATGAATGAGGGCTAAAGAAGATGCATCGAGCCTCTAGCAACAGCATGGAAACCTGTCATTCCATTCTCGGACCAGGTGATAGCTTTTCAGGCTTAACGCGCGACTAAGCTTCCAACATACTATTCTAGAGGGTCAACCCAACCCAAATGATAACTTCTAGGTGTACGGCAACCAGGGACATGATTGCAACACCAATCATTTGGCTGTTTCCCCTTGATATCCTAAGACGACCACAGGCATGGCGTTTGCTCCTTGCTCCCACCCTAGCCCATCCTAGGCCTGTACTTTTTCTTGCTCAGTCTTTTGTTCCAGGTGCTGAGACTGAAGAGCGAGTCTGTGGTTCAAACCCTCTGCAGGCTCTAGCTCTCAGCAAAGTGGCAGACATGGAGACTTAGGAGCTGGATCCTCGTCAGAGGGAGTGGGTCCCTGGGGGCCATGTCTTGTCTGCACATTTGCCCTACCTCTGTCTGCTGGATCCTGGAGACACTCTGTCCTCTCCACCTTGCTGCTCTGCCTTTCTCAGGGCCAAAGACAACAGCAACAAGGGACTGAAACCTTTGCAGCCAGCATCTCAAATTGTTCTTCCTCCTCCTGGCTCACCTCAGGCATCCTGACTCAGTGGCAGAATGCTGACTAACTCAGGTGTCACTGCAGACGGAGGGACCTCAGTCTGGGAATGAGTGAGGAAAAAAAATCATTTAAGTTATGAATAATAACTCTCTATCTCCCTCATGGAAGTTCTGGGGCTCTATTTTTTTGTAAAGCAGAACAAGAAAATAGTGTCCAGGCCCCCTTGTCTAGTGATTAAAATCAAACACAAGAGAACAAAATATACAGATTCTGTATTTAGTCAGGGTAAAAATCTGGTCAGCCAAATGTATTCACGACACTAATCACAAACAGGGATTGCAGGGGTCTTTCTGTTCCATCCAAATATAATGAAAAATGGGACATATTACTCGAGCGGAATGTTCTTCCCCAAGCACCCAGCAAAGCACACGCCTCTCATTCAGTTGCACGGACTGAATTTATTTCCACAATGTAGAAACTCGACAATATGAACTCCCAGTGCCCACTGGAAAAAGAGAAACATCATGTAGACTTGGCTCTTTCATGTTTTCCTAAATGTGCCTCAGTAGCCAGGAAGGAGTAGATGGCTCTAAATAATACGAAACGGACCCCTAAACTCAAGCCAGTCCTAGCTGTTAACCCTCCAGTTCCCGGGAAATGGCTGAACTCTCCTTGCCTACAGCTTTTGTCTTTAGTTGAAGATGTAAATGAGTGACAGACCCACCAGTCCTTTTATCCTCCAAACCTGGGAATTAAAAGAGGAAATGAAGGTGGAAAATACGTCTGGCATCAGCCCCAGACTGTGGCAGTCCAGCCTGGCCACGCCGTTCTCCTCCTGCAGAGGGCACTGTGGAGCCTATTTTTACAGAACTGTAAATTCAGAGCACTTGCTATCACACAGCTGGAGAATGTGGGGATAGGAGCTGCAAGCCCAGATTTGCCCAGTGTGGAGTGAGGGGGCACTGGATGAGAAGAGGGTAATAGCCATTCTGGAAAGACAGCAAAGAGATTAGATTGGGGAAGTCACCTTTCCTAGAGAATTCCTTGACAAACCATGTGGGTCAGCTGCTGAGACCCCGGGGAACCTCTACTACCTGGCAGAAGGAGAGAAAAAAATTTGCTAAGAGATACAAGGTTCCTAATATAAACCACCAACTGCTGTAAAGACAAGGTGTTTTCTGTGAGCCGATGACTCACAGAACTGTAGGAGGTCAGCTTCTGGGTTCAGGATGGTGGGTTAGAATACAGGCAACCCCCACAGTGGCAAGATGAGGAAGGAGCCTTCAAGATCCTTCTAGATTGTTCTGTCAGTTCTGCGGAGGGCAGGCAGGTCCGGCCAAGCGTTTAGGGGTCTCTGTGCCAGGCCGGGATGGCTGTTGCTTCCACGGGGGGATTCCCCCTCCAGGCTTAGCTGTCTTCTCCTTGTCACGGTGGCCACGGTGCTCACACTGCTCTAATCCGCTCTCTGAGTGAGGGTCACGACTGATGCATGCCCTTCCCCTCTCCCATCCTCTGCTCTTCAGAGATTGGTGCCATTTGTAATGAATACTAGTCTCATAGCAATGCAGCCCGCTCCTCTAGGAGAGAAGTCTGTAAGTCAAATCAGGCCCAATGTCTGCTTTTGGAAATAAAATACAGCCATGCTTATTCAGCAATAGGATTCTATGAGAAAAAGTGCTAGGATGTGGTTGGAAGTGGTGGGCTGCTGGGATATTCCTGACTGGGAAGGGCACCACCCCCCACACACTTTAATCAACAGGAAACAGGAAAGGCAGAAAATTGAGGCCTTTCTATGTTCTTAATAAATCCCCAAACACAAAGATACACAATGTACCAGGCAATCCCTCCCTTTCATTGAAAACAAGATCCAATTAGGCATCCTAAATGTTTTTCAAGTGATTCCTAGCCTGGATACGTTACATAAAACAGGACTCAGTGATTCAAACCTGCTGTCAATACAGAGGTGGGGAAAGAAAAATGCCAGCTATTCTGCAGCTGTCCAGCCAGAGTCCTAGAGGGGCTGCTCTCTTGACAGCCCCAATGCACGAAAGAAGCCTGCTTCCCGGAGTAGGAGCTAAACCAAATAAACCTGGTGGGATCACTTAGGAGAGTCTTCAAACAGGCCTGCATGGGCTCCCTTGGACAACTCAGATTACACGGCCTGCCCTTGCCTTTAGTAAAACTGCACTAAAGGTCAGTTGAATCTAGTTTTTCTCTCTGTTGCCAGTAAGTTTCCCGCTCATGGAAGTTAAATCTGTGGTGTAATGTGCCGGGTGAGCAAATTGTGTAAGTGTGGGCCCTTTGCCGATGTCTGGCTGGGCACAGAACGGACTAGGAGCAGTGTATTTAAATATTATTTTTTATGTTTTTATTTAATTTTAGTAAATATTAATTAATCATGCTTAGTTTCATTGTGACATTCTCTCTCTCTCTCTATATATATATATATAGTGTGTATGTGTGTATGTGTGTGTGTGAGAGAAAGAGAGAGTGAGAGATACATCCATACATCCATCCTGGAGTACCAGGAAACAATGCATAAATGGAGGCCAGGGGATGACATCAGTTGCCATACTGTTTTCTCTCTGTCTTATTCTTTTAAGACAGGGTATCTCATTGTATCAGGAGCTGGGCTGGCACCAGCAAGTCCCAGCAATGCTGTCTCTCCACCTTCCACAACACTGGAGTTACTAGAGTATATGTGGCCATGTCAGCTCTTTTTTTTTTTAACATAGGTGTTAGGGATTCAAACTCAAGTCCTCATGCTTGTATAACCAGGGCTCTTACCACTGAGCTCCCGAGGCTCTGTATAACACATTTTGATAACAGTCACCTCCAGGCCTCTGCTACCCTCCTACTGATCTTTCTCCCAGCTACTTTCTCTGCCACTCTCATGGCTTTGTTTTGTTTATCGAGACATGGTTTCTCTGTGTAGCCCTAGATGTTCTGGAACTCACTCTGTAGACCAAGCTGGTCTTGAACTTAGAAAGATCCACCTGCATCTGCCTCCCAAGTGCTGGGATTAAGTGCGCCACCACTGCCCAGTTCCCAGTGCTGGAAGAAACATGTCCACAAAAATAGGCTCCCAAGGTTGTGTGTACGTGTCTGTGTGTATTTGTGTGTATGTGTGTGTGTCTTCAGTTAAACTAAAGGGGTGTTTTCATGATGACACTCATTCATTCAAATCATATGTGCGCCAGGGTAAGGGGACATACGGATCAGAAGTGACCAGGCCTACTGGAACTGAAGAGGGAGATTCAGGCATGCTAACATACTAAACATTTAAAAGGTCTCTCTGTTTCATCCATTAAACGTTTTCGTAACGAGCAGCACAGATTTTAAAGTTCAAGTGTATTTAAGTGGAATGTAAATATTGGCTCAAAGTTGTAGGTGTTTGAAAGCAGAAAAGTGTTTTTCAAGCTATTCAGATGCACACAACGATCACCCCCCACCCCTCCCCACTCCACTCATTCTGCAATGGAAGAGGCAGAAATATCCCTAAGAGTTCAGGTGTAAATGCCAAGTTCACTTTCTCCTATTTCAGAAACACTGGCCCAAAGTTCTCTTCACTTTTGACAGTCTGCTGATCTTTATTCAATAGAATAAAACCGAGAACCTGCCGAAACCCCACATTATAAGATGTGCAGAAAGGAAGGTGGCCTCAGCCTTTCATTTGCCCCAGGAGTGGCCAAGTACCACAGCCTCCTTCTGCCCCTACTTCAGAATCACTTCAGGGGCGGTGGGAACTCTGCACAGGACAACTGCAACCAGAGCCATGGGGATTTCTGGGGATCTGGCTAGGCCAGGACTTCACCACTGAGCCAGCAGCTTCTTACACCAGAGCAGCAAGCACTGTCCCTTCTGGTATGAGTCTAGAAAGTTCCCCATGCTCCTCAGGCAGATCTTGGCTAGTCTTTCTACCCCTCCTGGACTATGAGCATCTCATTGACAGGTCTGTAGGAGCCACTGGCTCATCCACTGTCTAAGACAAAGTTGGAAGCGATCAAAAGGTCTCAGCAAGGTGCCAAGGTGAACCACTGAAGATGCACACAATCCCACTTCAGAGACTGCCCTCTCAGTTTTTCCAGTGGGACAAGCATGCTCCCACCCTCACAGAACCCCAGAGTCCAGAGCCACTGTGCTAGGTGCAGTCCAGTCAGCCACTGTACCTGCCTCAGAGAGTCTCTTGCTCGCACATCTTCAGCTGGCTTCCATTTCCTCCCATCCCACGCTCCCTCTGAGCACTATTCTCTTGACTTCTTCCTAGGTAATTCACCTTTTAGATCAGACCTTCCTTCTTTTAAGATGCTGAGGTTAGAGCTCAGGGTCACATGACTCCCTGGTCCCTAATCAGACTGTGCTACTGTGTCACTGGAGTAGAGCTACCTTGTTCAGTGCAGCATGCTGTCCCCATGCAGGAAGCACAGCACTGGGCACATGCTGTCTCCCACACTTCACACACATTGTCCCTTGTGCTCTAAGCACAACATTGGGCACACGCTGGCAAGTCAGGGACCTTACAACCAATAGAGTTGGCTACAATTGCCTTCAGTTTACAGATCTTTCCTGAGCTCTTACCTGGCCATTAAGAAAAGCAAGATTTAAAAAAAAGTTACATGGCAACATGAAGTCATAAAAATCAGAGATAGAGACTACATGTTACTTTGCCATAGAGTGTGAAACAGATGACAATCACACAATGAACTCCGACGATCGTGTGCTTGGGCTGGGGTGCAGCATGTACAAGAAGACCTGGATTTGATCTCTACCACCACACACACAACAAAACATGGTGCTTCCTTCTTCAAACGCCTAAACAAAAGAATTCTGTCCCTTTCAGAGTTCTAAAATAGCAATTGATTAGAAAACAAATGGGCCTAGGGATGGCACACCTGCAACCCCACCTTTGGGAGGCCGAAGCATCTAAAGTTCCAAGCTCCAGGGCTGCATGAACTTGGCCCCTCCCCTAGACTCCACCTACACTTTCCTTCTTTTGAATGTCCAGCTGCACTGCTGGGGCCATCACCTAGCATTCGTACTTTTCTTTCCAATCACCTCTCCGGCAACTTGCATAGTCCCTGACACAACGAGTGGATTTCTTCAACTAGCAAATCTTGTCAAAGCTGGCTTGACAGGGGCACGGAAACATGTTTCATTGGGTAGGAGTACGAGAGGCTCCTCCTGAGGACTCCGTTGGAGTCCTAGCACTTAAATGGCAGCTCACAATCATCTGCAACTCCAGTCCCAGGGTATCCAAGTGCTCTTCTGACCTCTACAGGCACCAGGCATGAATGCACTGCACAGACAAACATGTAAACAAAACACCCAAGTACACAAAATAAACAAACAAAAAACAAACAACAACAACAAAAAGGCTGTCATCAAAGAATGGAAAACCTTGTTCAAGTCTGATCTCTAGCCTTGCCAGGCATGTGATTAGGCAGGTTGTCCAACCACTCTGGACCTGAGATTCTTTCTCTTTCAAGCCGAGGATATAACTGATGCTTGCTGGTATTGACAGGAGGGACTCAGCGAGACTACACGTGCAAAGGGCCAAAACCACCTCAGCCAGGCAGGCACCTAGGAGTGACCCAGTAATGAGGGCAGACACTGTTACTGCCATAGCAGCTCTCTGTGTCCAGCTTACTACCTTGAGAGCCAGACCCCAAATTATGTATGAGACATGTACTGTTGATGGATGGGTAGGCTTTGTGACAATGGGAGGCAGGGGGAGGGAAGAGGAGGGTGAGTAAGAGAACAGAGAAAGGGGTGGGGGAGGGGAAGATGAGAAGGAAGAGAGGAAGAGAAGAGATGGAAAAGAGGAGGAAGAGAAGAAGGAGGGGTGAGAAGAGGAGAAGGAAGACGAGGAAAAGGAAAGGGACAATAAAGGGACAAAGAAAAATAAGAGGAGGGGGCAGGAGGAAGAGGTGTGGGAGGATGGCTTCCTTGAAGTCACCACTGTACATTCTTCTTTTTGTCTTCAAAAAAAAGAAGCAAGAGAAGAAAAAGACCAGCTCAAAGCTATTCCTAAAAAAATGTGCTTTCCAAGAGAAACCCCACAGGACCCTCAACCGCAAACCACAAAAAGCCATGTGCTGTTCCACAGCCAGGCACCTCCCGGTGACCCCAGAAGCTCTGCTGCCTGCTGAGGACAGAGAAAGTGGGCTCTATGCATCGGCTCCCTGAGCTGCAGAAAGCCAGGCTCCGCGCCTGTCTGGATGAAAGGCCAGAAGTGAGCACCTTGGCTAATGCTCATGCCTGGGCTAGCCCTGGATTCTGAAAGAATGTCAGCTACCTGCTCGGAGGTCCACTTCCTGCTAGAGATGTTCCTGGGAGTGGAACTGTGACTAGAAAGGGGATGTGTTCCTAAGCGACTCCATTTTGTATAAAACGATGGTTGCTCAGGCTGTGCGCTGTCCTAGAGGACTCCATTTTACAAGTATCTCTTGGCTTCCTTTTGAGGGATAAGGATGACTACAGTTCTTGGACCATTTGTTAGGCACCACCCACCCAGCACAGACTGACAGACTCCTCAGAGTAGAAAAGGGGCCATTCTGTAGATTATTGGGGTGAACTAAAACTATAAGGGACCATGGCTATATTAAAATCATACAAGTAAAACCAGGCCCAAAACTTACTGGGCAAGTAAGACCAAGGAAAGACTATACTCCCTCATCTGAACCCCAAATCGATGGACACCTAACATTGGGACAGCATTGTGTACATTAAGGACAGTCAGCAGAGGATCTGCAATGATCCCTACAGCTTTGGCTGGACAGCTGTTGAGGGGCCAGCCAGAGCACTGGTCTACATGTCTGCCAGTCTGGACCCGAACCTGGCCTGTGCTTCCTGCACCCAGTTCTGCTTTTGTACACACTACTGAAATCTGCAGCTTCGCTCTTAAACCTGGCTCCAGCAAGTCACCAGTAGCCTCCTCCTGGCCCTGATCTGTTTACTATCGCATTGATACAGACTCTTTCCCAGCCCACCTCTGAAACCGCCTGGACTCGGCTGCCGCGTCTTAAACTTGCATTTGGTCTGTAATTCACATATATGCATATAGTTATACAGTCATTTACTGTGTGCTGTGAGTTATTAGTCACTAAGACTGAAATAAAAGAATTGGTCAGGTTAGCAAGGTAGTTCGGACTATGGCAAATGGCTGACAATGAAACCACTAAACGATATGAATTGTTATTTGATAAATTCTACCACTGTGGGAAGAAACAAACATGTCCACATATGTTTCTGGTGTAGTACACTCAGAACACCATTCCTTCAGAACACAGGGAAGGAAGATCAAAAGTCTTTGCCATCTTGACGACAAAGCAAGCCCCTGCATCATGGAGAAAGCGAGGCCTAGTGCAGGGAGGCCCTTGAATACCAACCTCCACAGGGAAGGAGAACTGGGGTCAGAATGCCTGCTTTGCTACAGAGAGAGAGCAAGAAGTGGTTTTTAAACCACACCATGAGGTGGAACTCACCACACTAACAGCAAACACACAAATCAGGGCGTGTCCAAGAGTTTTCAGTGAACACAGAGCTGAGCACAGCACCACAATCTCATTCCCAAACATCTTCATCAAAGCACAAAGAAACTCCACAACCACTTGAAATGACTCCCCATTGCCTGACCCAGCCTCATCGAGGTCACTTTCTGTCTCCAGAGCTTTGCTGCTTTTGGACATTTTATAAAACACGTGACTAAAAAGCCATCTTTAAATTGTCCTTTTCACATTTATTCACTCATGCCTACATTCAATGCACAGCTACTGAACGTTCAGTCAGCGTTAGATGATGCACGATGCTGGGGCTTTTGACACAGAGCATGAAGTTGTCAACAACGAAGCACACGCTTGAGAGCTGCACCGGTAACTTTCAAACCCCCTTCTGAATCTCACAGTCTTTCACATACATTATGATGTTGGTTGACCTCACTCGTTAGCTATCCTGGGCCCAAGTGGACCCAGATGTTAATCATCTAAAATGCCAAGTTACAAGAGAGATACTTGATGGGATGTAGAGCCTTACTTATGTGTATGAATCTTTGGCCTGCATGTATAGATGTGCACCATGTCCGTGTCTGGTGCCTGTGGAGGGCAAAAGAAGGGACAGGATGCCCTGAAAATGGAGTTATGGATGGTTGTGAATTACCATGTGGATACTAGGAACAAAACTTGGGTTCTTTCTAAGAGCAACAAGTACCCTTAACCACTGAACCAAATCTCTAGCCCCCCCAAAGTTTTTTTTTATTCAATTAATGAATTCATTAGTTTATTTCATTTGTTTATTTTTTTGAGACAAGGTTTCTCTGTGTAACAGCTCTGGCTGTCCTGGAACCCATAGATATTTGCCTGCTTCTCCTCCTGAGTGCTGGGATTAAAGGGATACACCACCACCTCCTGGTAAAAGAATTTTTTTCTTTTTTTGTTTTTCAAGACAGGATTTCTCTGTGTAACAGCTCTGGCTGGCCTGGAACTCACTCTGTAGACCAGATTGTCCTCAAACTCACAGAGACCTGCTTGTCTCTGCCTCCCAAGTGCTAGGATTAAAGAGATATACCATTAAATCTGGCTCCAAAAAGTAATTTTTAATGACAGACTTCAGACATACTTTCTAACTACTTACCAAACTATAATACTGGAACCACCAGTCACATGTGGTCACTGAAGAAAATTAAAATGAGCACATTAGGAATTTCTATTTTGGGTCAGGAAGATGGGAAAGGTAGTTAGCACCAAGTCTGCTGACTTGAGTTTGATCCCTGAGACCTGAATGGTGAAAAAAACCCAGCTTCTCAGGGTTGGAGAAATGGCATGAGGGCCTGAATTCAAAACCCTAGAACTCATGCAAAAAGTTGAGCATGGCTATACCTGCACCTACAATCCCAACATTGGGACAAGCGAGACAGATACAGAAGGGACCATAGGATTTGCTGACTGCCAGCCTAGCTCTAGGTTCTGTGAAAAACTGTCTCAAGACCATAAGGCAGAGGGAGAAAGGACATGTGCACACCCAACACAAATTCAACTTCTTGAACACACTTACCCTACTTCAGGTACATATGGGGGCAACCATGTCAGACTATAGTCTGCTTGGTAGGGCTGAGTAGAGGGCACAGAGGCCTATGCAGGTTACAGACACCGGCTGTCTGAAACACTGCACCTCCTGGTACCTGCCCAAGCAGGTGGGGAATGAATGTGCATGAGGAAGGGTTCAAGACAAGGAGCATGGGGTGAGCCGTGAGCACTCCCCAGCCCTGCTGCTGCAGGCCTCAAAAACTCTCTGCTTAGCTAAGCCCTTCCAACAGGCGAGTGTGCCAAAGCGTCTGGAGAGACTTCAAGGAAGTCGGCCTCCACCTTGGCTGGTTGATGGTTTGTGGAGCGTTTCCTGCCAGAAGGTGATCTGAGGGGCTCCCTAATGAGACCGAGCAGTTCTGATCAGGGTGCGGTGAGCAGTGGCCATTTCTATGGCCAAGCCAAAGCAACTCTTGCTGACCAACACCCCGAGGCCAGGGAGTGAGGCTCAGGTTGCTCCCATCTCTCCCCATGTACAGCTTACTCACTACATCTCTGATGTCTTTAATCTCCCCAAAGACACTTTGGTTACCGGCTCCTAGGAACAACACAGAGGAGTTTTGAAATGTGGATCTGGACATGTTAAGATAACCGGAGTATCCACATTTGCGGGTGATGAGAAACACCAGCAGACAAAATAAAATTTACACTCAGAGAAAGAAAGATCTGCTAATGAAAGACCCGTTTGTTCTAAAGCACTGCAGGACAAACAGCCATCACCTTTCCTGGTGAGGTCCCTTTTCCTTAAAACACCATGGAATGGTTTGTCTTCTATACCATAGGTATTTGACAGGAAGAGAGAGAAAGACAGACAGACAGAGAACCAAACCCATGTGTCTCCCATGCTTGCTATTCTCAATCAATACTTTCATCTCAAATTCCCTCTCCACAGCAAGCAGCCACCGGGAGACTTCACTAATCAATTAGGTTGCATGTCTAAGATTCCACAGGCAAAAGCTAACCACTCTGATACTTCCCAAGTGAAGGCACAAGTGTTCATTTGTTTGGAACTGTCCTTTAGGACAGACAGGTCATTCTGGTTCTAGACTGATTAGGAAAAAAAGATTCTTTTTCAAATTTACATGTTGGTGTATAGGTATGTGCATGTGGATACAGGTTCCCGTGATGGCCAGAGGCATCCGCCCCCTGGGAGATGGAGTTTCAGGTAGTTAGGAGTCCCCTGACATGGGTGTTGGGATTTGACCTTTGGTCTCCTGGAAGAGTAGCATGCTCTCTTAACTGCTAAGCTGTCTCTCTTAAAGTCCCCTGATTTTAAAAACATCCTTTACTCTGGTTTACCCAGGATTGCTGAGGCAGAGCAAGGACATTCATGAGGGTTTCAGATTTTGGGTCAGAGGCAAGAAGATAGTAGTAAAGGCCTGGGATTGTCAGCTTAGTTTTGGCTGCTATGTTGCTTTTCACCCTTTCAGACTTGTGTACACTTGATTTCATTGACTGAGCAAATACTCGATTGCACAGGGCTGGTTCTCCCCTCATGTCCATTGCAATGACATTGAAGTTCAGAGTGTTCAATGATCCAAAGTCATGTGACCTTCATGGAGAGCTGCTGGGATCAATCCCTGGGGGCCTGAAACGATGTTGGACATTAATCTAACACTTGCCCTGCCAGATAGTATGCAAGAGAAAGCAGGGGCGTGGGGGGGGCACTGATACGCAGGACCACCACTGAAGGACAGGCGTAGGCAGAGCCATACCTATAGCTGCAGAGAGCCACTTTCAGCGCAGGACACTGTCTCTTCTCACTAGTTGCTTGTCTCTGCCCTCCTCAGTACGACTCTGAAGTTCTTTCCCACCCTCATAAACGTGAGCAGGCCTGCACAAGAAGACAAGACATGGTGCCCCCTTTAGGGATGAGGTCTCAATGGGCCTTACACACCTCAACCCAGTATCCAAGAACTCATCTAAACAACACAAAAACAGCCAGGAAGAAGTTCTTGGAAAAAGAAGGATCATACAGAGATAACTAGCCATTCCCCATGACTCTAGACATAGTCACAAGTCTGGGACACCTCAGCAGAAATATCTGATTCAACCTGCAAGCTTGTGGGAAACAGCACATAGCTGTTATCTGAAGTATTACTTTCCAGGGCTGGGATGACAGGGGAGGCCACAATGTGTTTCATCAAACTCAAGGCTGAGCCGTCCAGAGGAAAGTGGCTCCCACTGGTTCCTCTGTAACTTCCTATTACCTCGGCAGTGAAGATGCTCTGGGAGAAGGAAACACTTCTTTTGGAGGGATTGAGATGAAATGTTTTAGATTTGACGAAGGGATCAAAGGCCTGGCATGGCGCGACATGGGTGAGAATCCTTGTCCTGATGCATGTGTTTGGTGTGAGCACATCACCCCCACCCCGCTGCCCAGACTTGCTGGTTTTGGTTCTGAATCAGACAAACTAATACGATACAAAGTCATCCGGGTTCCTAAGAAAGACTGTGTCTGAGCCCAGTCTGCCTAACACATGTGTGACAGGATAGAATAGGGACATCTCCAGTGCACAGGAATCCTCAAAGCAGAGCAGGGTCATCCCTAGAAGGCCTAACATGACCTGCGCTCTGCAGGCTGGGTGTTCTTGATGAATAATGCCCCCTACAGTAAGGATGCGAAGCAGGTGTTTGAGTACAGAACCCAGGCTACCTGGCAGGAGAGAAGAGCAGAAAAATAGATCCTCACGGTAAAGGCTCGAGCCACCATGTGCATTATCTCACCAAGCAGTTATAATTGTGTCTCTGTGGCAAGGATCCTCTCTAAAGCCACAAGGATGGCTGCAGAGCAAGAATGTAACCAGTTCACAACTTATCTCAGCTTATGAGAGAACTCACCCCAAGTACACAACCAGAGCGGGAAACACCAGTGCTAATGTCACCGAGGGCAGTATGTGCACATTTCCTTCTGTCTTTTGGGGGGGAATGGGGGGAGAACTAGAAACAACTTCCAGGGTGTAGGTGGCATTGTTGAGGATAAAGTGCATTTTGGGGGTGGATGGACATCTTTTCAGAAGGTGGGGCTTAAGAAAGGTCATAAACTATGGGCTATACCTGTGACATTGTTCAAACGACAGAGGCATATATAGAACATGCATCAATCACAGACTCCACCCTTTACCTGAGATAATCAACTAAAGTTTGCAAACATCATCAAGGCTGTCTGCTGAAACCCAACACGCGGCAGCCAGAACAGGGCTGATCGAGCCTTCCTGAACCTAGCGGAGGGAGGGGGGCAGAGAACACCCCTCCCAAAAGACTCATCCTATTGGGAGAAGACATATATGAAACTCCTTTATTTATTTAATGTGGAGGCAAAATTGTTTTTCCTGCAATTTTTTTGTTTTACTTACTTTGTGTGTGTGTACACGTGTACCAAGGACCAAACACAGGGTCTTACGGATGCCAGGGAAGCATTCTACCATTGAGATACATTCCCAGATATCCCTGTAACATTTTAGTTTTATTTCCAATGGTTAGAGAGAGGAAAATCCTAGCCTAGGGCACAGACCCTCATTTCAGCAGGGAAACTGGGTTTAGTTTGTTTGATTTTTCAATTAGTCCATGTCCTAAAGCATCCTTAGCTCCTAACCATTGTATGAAAAAATGAGTAAACACAATAATGGAAATTCTGTGGGTCTCACCCTGATAAGGGCACCCAGTGCGGAAACACACATTTGCTGTGGTACCTAGGTTTTTGCAGAGGAGTAATTATCATAATCTTATTTTATCTTTCATCTGTCTCTCCCACCGGACAATGAGTTTCATGAGGGCAGGGCCTGGAGCCCCATTCTTCACCGTTGAATATCAGGGACTAGGCTGATGCTTAATTTGACAATGACATGTCCCGGATATGAAGGGTAGAATCAGGACCTGTGTGATCACCAAGCACTGCTTTGCTCCTTCAGAATTGGTCACCCATTAAAAACAAATAAATCTAGCATAACTTTCTTAGAGCAAAAATCCACTAATGCCTGCAAAGATCCCTTTCCTTAGGGTTAAACCCCATCCTCGAATGCAGCAGCTGGCTGCCTACTTAAGGGCATGGAGTGACAGCCTGGAGGAGGAGGGGCTTAACTCAGGCCCTATGTCAGTTCCTTGTCACTAAAGACAGAGTTTCTCCTCCAGGCCACTGGGACTTTATTGAACACACTTAGGCATTCTTAGGACAACTGGAGGAAATAAAGGATGGAAACCATGTCTGGATAGCAGCATGTAGACAACATGCAAATCTTTATCTTTCTAGTATGATGACTCAGCTCAGTGGTTAAGAGCACTGGCTGCTCTTCCAGAGGACCCAGGTTCGAATCTCAGCACCCGCAAGGAAGCCACAACAATTCGGAATTCAGCTCCAGGGGATCTGATACCCTCCTTTGGCTTCTGCAAGCACCAAGTAATATGACTAGTACACAGATATACATGCAGAAAAATACCCATAAATATAAGACAGTAAAATGATTTTTTAAAATTAAAATTGAAAAAAAAAAGAAAAAAGAACGCTAGAGATGAGCTGTCATCACAAGACTCGGGCAGCAGAGGGCAGCAGAGGCTCAGTGTCTTGGGCTACCCAGTAGTCAAGATGGTTGTAGGGTTTGTTTTTGTTTTCCCTTGAAGCCTTGCTTTTCCCAAGCTGAGTTACTACAGGCTGAGGACCTTGCAATCCAGTTTTCATTACAGCTAAATGCTATGATTATCCCATCACAGCAAAGGCAATGGACTGACTCAGCAGGACACAGAAGGCCCCACTTCACTTTGGGAGAATTAGGTAGGTCCCTGCGTTATCATCCACAAAGCTCAAAGGGCCTCCAGACTACAGAAACAGGCAGAGCCACTGCTGAAGAACCCATCAGGAGCTCCCCAGACACCACGGAGTGAACCGTGTCCTCGGTGCACGACATTTGCAGACAGGCTCACCACCAAGGAGGCTATTGAGACCACTGCTTCGGAAGACAGTCCTCTCGATGTGGTCCCTCATCTATAGGACCTAGAAAGGCTGGGTCCCTCCCACCCCAGCTGTACGTTCATGTTCTAAAGAGGCAGGTACACAGTGAGGGGCGAGCTGCAGCTGGAGATGGCATCTTGTCTGATGAGTTGGTTTCATCCCCAGGAAGTTCATCTTCAGCAGAGAAGGGGTCAAGTGCCTTCATGAGAAACTCATCACAGAGCGCCAATTATGGCGGAACCGGAGCCACACAGCTCAGTTGCCCCTCCTCCCTTTTGCACCTTGATTGTGAAGACGGACGGGCCTTACAAGCCCATGGAAAGGTTGACTAATTTATCTTTAAATGTAGATGAATACTGCCAAATACATAACTTAGGAGAAAAATGTTTTTAAAGAACATTTAAGTAAATGAAGTAAACCAAGTGTGCAGACAAAACTTGGGTGAGCCTGACTAAGGGAGCACCCAGATGCCTAAATGCGTTCCTCTCTGATGAAGCTTTAAATTACATTGGATCCACGTACATGTGAAGCTCTCTGCCTGACAAGTAGGAGCGGGGGAAGCAGTGGAGTCATCACCTGCAGACCAGACACAGAGCAGACACTCATCTCGCATCCTCAACACAGGGTAACCAATGAGGTATGCTGTCTTCTTATACGACCCATCTCTCTTCCTTTCCCCCACTCATTCGTCCTGCTCCCCAAAGCCAGGTTCATTGTCTTTTAGAGTGAGGGCATCCAGCAAGATCATAAGCTTGCAAGCTGGAGTTGGAGCTCACCCATATTGTTGGAAAGGCAAACCAGGCTATTCAGCCTTGTCTCAGTTGGGAAGGGTTGGGTCAAGCATGGACATTCATAGCTTCACACACTCAAGGGCTTTTCTGCCTCCTCTCCCCAAGGCTTTCCCAAATTACACATTGGAAAATGGCCCCCAAAGATAGCTAGAGAACACACTGGACATGATTTCATTCCCCTTGATTTTTGGCTTTCATAGTTCTCTCCTGAGTCTGCTCTCATGGGCAAAAAGAGACTTCAAGCTCTTCATGAACCTAGAGTACAGAGAAGTGACATGGGCAAGCTGACACCCTCAGAGCACCTCCTGGCCTACCGGCCTTCTTCTGCTAACATACCCACACTCCTTTGTATATCCCAGCCCAAATAAAGGATCAGAGCGTGTTCTATGAGATCAGCTAGAACAAGAAAGCAATGAAAACATTTTAAAACAAAATATAATAACTTGAAGATGTGCAAGGCAAAACCACAAAAGCAAAGCAAGGTTTGAAGTCCTTGGCTGTCAGAAAGTCTAGGTATCTAAAGTGCTGGCCCTGAGGATACATTTAAATATAGTTATGACAAAATATACATGAAATTTTTATGGGTTGCCATTTTTGAGCTCCTGTTGCATGCCAGGCTTGAGCTGGTACGGGAGAAGGGGTCTCACTACCTATCTCCAAATGTATAACAGTAAGTCATCAAACACTTGGTAAGAGTTACAGGGCCATTAGAAGATGGCATTTCTTACAATGTGTAACTAAGAACAAGGGTTTTCCACCTTCATGGCCTTGGGGATTACCGGAGTGTCAACTATAAACATAGAGACTTGAATTGGAAGGGCAAGGTTTATAAAGTTCAGGGTCCATATTTGCACAGTCACCTTGAAAGATGACAAACTGAATTGTCCATGATCAAACCTTGAGAAATAAGCTCTCTCACACACACATAATCTAGGTGTGTGTGCATGCGTGCATGTCTGTGTAAGACAGGAAGTTAGAAAGGAGACTATGAAGGGGAGGAAGGGGGAAAAGCGAGGGTAATAAAGGTAATGGGGTAAATGACAGGTAAAGGGGGCAAAAAAGGTAGACATGGTAAAGGGAAAAGCAGTAGGATGGTTGAAAAAAATTAGCTCATGGGGTAGGAGCGGTAACTCAGCAGTTAAGAGAACTGACAGCTCTTCCAGAGGACCCAAGTTCTATTCCCAGTATCCACACTGCAGCTTACAATCTTCTGTAATCTCAGTTCTAAGGGATCCACCTGCCTTCTCCTGGCCTCTTTGGGTACTGCATGTGTGTGGTGTATAAGTATATATNNNNACGACAAATGTCACAGTGAAGAGCATTTCTTTTTTAAAGTTTTTATTTTAATTAGGAGTACATGGGTGTCTGTGTGGTATGTGTATATGTGAGTGTGGCAGCCTGTGAGGTCCAGAAGGTATTGGATCCCCTGGAGCTGGAGTTACAGGCAATTGTGAACTGCCTGGTGCGGGTGCTGGGCACTGAACGTGGGTCTTCTATAAGAGCATCAGTGCTCTTAACCACTGAACCCTCTCTCCAGCCCCCACCTGTTTTTTAAAGATGTAGGAAGCAAAAATTCAGATTAACTATCACACACAAAAGTAAGAGACAAATGACTGGGAGTAACCTCTATTTCCAAGGCTGAAGGGAGCAAACGACACTGAAAATGCAAATGGAATAACTTGGTCCTATGGGGAAATATTCCATATGATCACAACTCACGCTATCTACTATATTTAACAAGAGTCAGTGAAAAATGATGAATTTGAAAAGCAGGGGCAAAGGCTGTACTTTGGCAGTCGTGCACAGACGTGTCCCACAGACCACAGCTGCCTACCACTGACACCGTGGGAAATTCAGTCTCTATGTTCATCTCCTTCCTTCCTCTTTCTCCCTCACTCTGGTATTCACACACTGTTCTGGGCTCCTAAACCAA
>LOJH01010264.1:21782-44497 GCA_001685095.1 Ellobius talpinus
CTGAGCTCCGGCCACCAAAACCCAGGTAAAGCCAGAGGCAGTAGCATGTGTCTGTAATGCCAGTATCCCCACAGGGAGGTGACAGGTAGAGACAGGAGAATTCTTGAGAGCTTGTAGGCCAGCTAGTGAGGATCAAGGGACCCCATCTCAGACAAGGAGGGAGGGGGAAGGTCCTATGCTTGAGGTTGTCCTCTGACCTCCAGGTGCGTGCTATGCACCTGTGCATGCAGACACACACACACACACACACACACACACACACACACAGAGAGATCATAAAAGAAAACCAATGGTCTAGAGTTTTGAATTTACCAAGGCTACCCAAGATCACGGATACAATCACTATTAAAGCCACCCACCTGTACTCACTGGGATCGTGTGGACACTTTGCATGAACTACATCAGCATGGACACTGTTTGGGAGTGGTGAGCCTCCACGTCTACAGTGACTTTTCATCTATTCAATTAGACCCTGTCCATAATTTGGAATCAAAGGAAGCTATGGTGTGAAGTCAAGCCGAATGAAGAAACCACCTGTTAGAACCACAGTCACCACTGTCCCACTGGTGAAAGGACACTGTTAGCAGGGAGTGTTTGGGGTTTCTGGTGCCAGGAAAGTGACATCCACGATGTCAGCTAACTCCAGCCATGAGGAAATGGCAGGTGGAGCCTTCACTGAAATGTCTACAACAAACAGAGGTGACTGGGACACAAATTTGGATTGGGCAAGAAAAAAAAACAAGCAAGAATACCGTGTGTGACTTCCTGGGGACAAAGGTCCATTGGGTGCCACTTCAAATCAACAAACTGAGTATCTGAGAAGTGGGGAGACTTGCTGGTGGGGAAAGATAAGAAACCCATTGTGCTTTTGCATGTGAACAGGAACTTCGGGTGATCTTCTGAATGTCCCCCTGGAAACCTGATAAAGATGAAAAGCTACTGTGTTACTAAGCAACAGTGCTCATAGTAGAAATGACCTCTGAATAGTCAACCACCTTTGGACTAGAAAGAACTATAGAGAAAGTATGGGCGCCTCTTGAGGACATCATCACTTTGGGCTTCTCTGAGAACTAGGGCTGCTAATTGGGGTTCATGATGTGGGGGCCACAGAAGTAACACATACTGAGCTATTGAGAGAGATGCGGCGCCAGTGGCTTTGACACGGTAATTGTTGGTGTCCTGGGCAGGGCTTGCACCTGGACTGCAGAGTAGAGAAGAACCTGCCAGCACCTGCGATGACTGTCTGCAGCCTTCTGAGGACAGTGGCACCAGTGTGGCCTGGGATGGTCTTTAAAGGTGAACTGGAATAGATGCCCTGGTGACGGCAACTCAGAGGCATACTTCTGGGGAGCGGCAAGGGCATGAATTCAAGTTTAGCCATCTGTCTTCAAAGTACTTGCCTTAGCTTTAACTGGAGGCCAACACCTTTTTTTCATACCTTGTAGTCTGGCCTCAGGGATGAGTGTGGCTTCTTAGCTGGCCAAGCCTTTTCTCTTCCAGGGCCCTGGGAGGACTTTGAGTGTGGTAGCTAAACCCAGCCCGACAGCCTAGTCTGGGCACACAGAGTTCCATCCCCAGATAACCTCCTAGAGAATTCTCTAAATGCAACTGTGGTCCCCTGGTCCATACCTGATGCTGGTCTTGGGAGACACCACCCCCACCCCCGATGGATGGTAGCCCAGATCACAGTAATTCTGCAGCTGCTTCTGGAAACGATGCAGAATTATCCTCAGCTCTCTCTGGCAAGGGTCATGGTTTCAGAATGACCGACGAGGCCTACCCATCACTGTGGCAACTTCAGACAGGTCCATAACCGAACCCGAGTTTACTATGAAAGTGAACCTAGCAGATCTGTTCTCAGATCAACACCCAGACCAATACTAGATAGGATAAGTAATTTAGAGCAACTCACTCCTTCCGAACTCCCATCCTAGCACTAAGGGAAAGCAACACAGTACCACTCTAGACTCCCCCCAGAGAGGACTTGGTTATGTCGTGTGAGCGCCCACGACTCTAAGCACCTCTCTATTATGACACACACAAGCACTGTTCCTCTCTATGTACCTCTGGAAAGCAGCATTTTAGCCCCTTAGTTCCTACAACCAGCCTGATGTCAGTCCCATCGTAGTCCCCACAAGCCAATGAAGAAGGTGCCACCATGTTCTCTTGAGGACTTAAGCTTGCTGGATTCGTCCCATCCACTCAACACGTGACATCGTGTCAAAATCCTGGTGCACAGCAGGACACACTTCTGTTTTCTAATCCCTGACGCAAAGCTGTCCCGAACCACAAAGTGACATGCTCACAGACACTCGATGGACCCAGTGCAACTCAGACACGACAGAACGATTAAGGACATTGGACGATCTCTTAACAAGGAGACCAGGGCAAGGGGGCGATGCAGTGAGGAAAACCAGAGGACACCCACGGGGAACAGGTCATGTGGATGAGGCCTAATGGCAGGGCAGCAGAGCATCTCGTCCTTCACACTGCTTCAGTGATGGAGGACCTCATAGGTAGAGGAGAGACCCGAAGGAGTTTCTGCCATGCCAGGCCATTGCATTGATAGTCATAACAATGCCAATGAAGAAGGCCAGATTTACCCAATGGCTTTATTAGTTCAGCACCTTAAAACAATTTGTCTCATTTCAAAATTCACAGCCCCAGCAAGTTCACCCTCCTTGCCTCTGTTACTGTGGCAAGCAGCCAACCGCTTTTGTACGTGTTAGTTACATCCTTTAAAAAGAGGGAATACTCGAGCTGAGACACACGAGGAACTAAAAAGAAAATGGCGTTTCCTTATTGAAGTAAAACCCAAAGCATTTCTATATGCGTGTGTTGAGTTTCTATGGCTGCACTGTGGAAGTTCTGGAAGGCTGTGTACAGTTCACTTTAGACTGGTGCTTGTAAAGAAATATAAAAGAGAACTTCAAAAACTGCACTCTGTGTCATTCTGCAAACAGATGTGATGTTTGTATTCCAAGCACAAATGTGTGGGGTTTCACTTTTTACATTGTCTTGTTTATGTGTATGTTTGTATGTCTGTTTGTATGTCTGTCTGTACGTGGGTAGGCGCATCTGAGTAAAAGAGCCCAGAGGCCAGAAGGGAGCGCCAGATCCCCTGGAGGTGGAGTTACAGGTGGTTGTGTACTGCCCAACATGGGTGCTGGGAACTGAACTTGGGTCCTCGGCAAAAGCAGCATGCACTCTCAACTGCCAATCCATGTCCCCAACCCCTCCAAGCACCGTGTTATAGAGGACGGCCTGATGAAACAAGGCAAAGGAGAAGTGGGGCGTGGAGCTCAGGGATACAGCATCTGCCTGGCATGACAAGGCTGTGGCTTGGAGCCCCAACACCACAAAAGTGAGACAAACAAACCAGAAGACTACACAGACTCAATGAAAGCCCTTGACTTTGTATGAGACAGAACCCCAACTGGTGCAGGATCACATAGATGTGACTGGTCCATACACCCGGTATAAGACTGTAGCAATGGTTGAGAAATCTGTTAGTCATTGTCACTAATAAACTCTCAAAGGGAATTGGACTCCTTAACCCAAGTGCTCCTGGCTTGGGGAGGAGATAGGATGGGACCTAGTTCATGCACAACATGAGGGCTACCTGGGCTCCTGCACCACTTCAGGGACACATGCCTATGTCTCAAGAGGATGGGGTACCATGATCCAGAATAAGCTCTAGGATATTTCCACAGTATCACAGGGAATGCTTCTGAGAGACTTGGCTTTGTGTTCTGCCCTGCTTGGAGGGCAGGTAGGCAGGGCTTATCTTGCACTGAAGACTCATCTAATTTGCTTCAGTTTCTTAAGAGTTTTGCAGGCTTATATAAGCAAAGGTAGTTTTCCTACTTCTGTGGAGGTCTTCCATGGGGCCACTCACCTTGCTTTTTCTCCATCTTGAAAGCTCAGTAGCACAGATGGCCACACACCATTATATCACAACTCCAAGAGCAAGTCTGTCTGCTTCTGTGTCAGCCAAGTGCTGACACATTTTCAAAGGTGAAAAATGCCCATATTCCTAACGCTCTTTGCATCATTTCTGATAGGTCCCAAAGTATGCCGCACGAAACTTGCATTTCTCCCAAACCCTTCTGCTGCATAGCACACAATTCTATAAAAATTTAATCTCAAATTTCAAATGGCACCTTGTTTCTTATCTGTAGTCAAGTGTCTTATGGGCCATAGCTAAACAAATAACTTACTCTGGCTGGCTCGCTGGCTGTAAATATAACAATACTTTTCCTATCATATGGATGCCACTGATAACAATATTCTTGCTAAGTATGTGTGTGATGAAACCACAGTTCTTCATCTTGTTTGCAAGCTTGATTTTGATCCCATCCAAACTTGCCCAAAGGAATCAAAAAACGGAGGAAGGACTCGAGGAAAAGACTTACCTTTTTCATGGCTACTTGGTGGTGGTGGTGGGGGTGGAGAGGTGACAGGCTTGGATTTGTCATAGTTGTTAAAGCTCTGGCTGCGTCGGTTGTTGGCAGCAGCTGACCCTCCACGTGTTTTGGCCTCGCTGCCTGCAGCGGCCACCCTTGCGGTAGGACCTGGAAGTCTAAAATGCAAAGGCCAAAGAGTAATGCAGTCAGTCTGAGGAATGCAATAGTGCCCCAGAAAGAATTGCAACCATGCAGGAGATAAACAAGAGCAACAAACTCAGACATTGGGCCTGCGGAGACTGCTACTCAAAGGTAGAATATAGCAAACAGGCTAAATTTAACTCCAGGGACGCCCAATGGCAAAATGGGAACACAATTCCCTAGAGTAAAGAGGAAATTTGAAGGAAAATCTTTAAGTTTGCTGATGGAAAAATATAAAACTCATCTTCTTTATCTATCAAGACAGGCATTCTTACTTTTCAACATGAGGGAACCGCGACATTCCTGACTCCCTATCCAGGATGGAGCATTGACAGCTTTTTTACCCGTGGGCACTGTGCTGGAAATAACATCCAGAGGTATAGGCATTAAGGCAAGGATTCTGTTCCTAATGGTAAGAGAGCAAATGCTACCACTCCACCCCAATGAAGCTGCAGTGCAAGCCTGAGGCCTGGCTGTCAGTGCTCATCTGGCTACACATCCCTTCCACACCTGACAACCTGCCCCTGTGGCATCTCTTTGAGGCTGAAGCTGAGCTCCTCTCTACAATCAACATAAGAAGTCATAATTCTATCTGCAAAAACAGCAGGATCCAGTTAGTCTAAAGACAAACACACACTTTCCCTTTAAATAAAACCCCGTTTTGGGTGGTTCTGAAAGTAAAGTTGCCAGGTTTCTTTGTAGTATGTCTAAAGATGTCAAAGAGCACTCCCTGGAGAGGTGAGGGGAAAGCCTCCGCAAATCCAAATGCTGGTCCAGGGACTTACTAAGCAGGCTGTTTCCAATAATTAAAGTTGAAAGATGAATACATGATGACATATTTAGTTGTATCCTTCAGTTAAAACCCACTGAGCCGTGTTTAAGAGCAACTGGAACCTCGGTTGACCAGGGTTAGACCCAATGAGAAGCCTGAAGTTTCAACTCATAAAGCTTTCAGCCTTTTTTTTCCATGTGATTCGGTAAGCACCAAAGAAGCCTGGAGTCTGGAAGCATTTTAGATTGAAGCAGCAAACGCTTGAAACTTTTTCTTGTTGGCTCAGCAAGAAAGATGGCTGCAGAGCACACGGCAAACATGAGCTGGTGTGAGAGGACTGTAAAACTGATCCAGTTAAAAAGCTGGCTGCATCCCCATTAGAAGCTGGGAGAGGCAGAGGGGGCTGTTGCTCCCCTGGCCAGCCAGTGGGTCTTGAAGGCCTTGCTTCCTATTGTCCTAGGAGTGTTCACCTCTGTGAATTTGCCACCTCTGGCTTAGAAAAATCCATTCCCACAATGACAGAACTGGTACAACTTCCCAGCAGTTCCAACATCTGGGGTGGGGCCAGATGTGTCAGCACATCTGGTCAAGGGGATCCAGGAATGGGACCTTAGTGTGGCTTAGACCTGCTTCCGATGCAGTGTCCTGCAAATCCTCCATGTTAGGTGACATGGCCTCACATCCATCGGTAGAGCAGGTACACACTGGGGCTCTTGGGTTGGACTGATTTAAGCAGCCAAGGACCACAGAAGTCTTTATCCCCACATATAGGGCTGGCTGGATGAGGATGATGAACTTGTTCTGAGATGTCACAGCAGAGGTATTCCGTGATGAAGGCTTCAACAGAGGGTTGTGACGAGCAGGGAAGCACAAGGCAGCAAGGTGGAAAAGACAATTCCTTTCAGGGTTGCTGCAGAGTCTCCACTGTGCTTACCCAAGACCATAGGAGAGCTTTAGACAGCACAAAAGCAAGCCATCCAAGCACAGGATAGGTCGGTCATAATCCTGAGTTGTTCTGATTTCCTGGGAGGGAGTGCAGTGTAATGCCCAGAGAGCAGGCATTCCCACCTGCAGGACTCGGAGCCAGCCTCACATCTGACATTCATATTCCTCATCTATAACTCCCCAATTCATGGCTGTCCATCTGAAATGGGATTTGATACCTAGTCCGTGGTGTCACTGAGTTCCCTTCTCATCCTCCCCGCTTCACACAGACTCATAAGGAGGACATCATCATCAAAAGGGAGCACACTGTGGTACAAAACAAGAATCACACAAGAAAGGAAGCAGATGGATTTGCAGGCTTAGAAAAGGGGGACAAAAATCAGTACGAGACCAACACCTGCAAAGAGGCAAGACAGGCTCTGTTAAGCAGGCCTCTTTCTCATTAAAGAGCATTCCAGAACAGAAACAATTTTTTTCTGTGATGGAGAACTTGCCCTTGGGAGACTTCTGGGCTATTTGTGCCTTCCTCTGTAGTGAAACAGCCCTCATTTGGGAGTAAGAACAGTCCTGGGTTCCTCATGGGTGGCCATGGCGCCTCGCTCTGAAGTTCACCTGCCTGAAGATTTAGCAAAATCCACCCTTGCTGGCTGGTTTTATGTCAACCTGACACAAGCTAAAGTCATTTGAGATAGGAACCTCAACCGAGAAAGTGACTCTACGAGACGGATGCAGGCAAGTCTATAGGGCATTTTCTTCAACGATATTACTAATGAAGGATGTGGGAGTTCCAGTCCATTTTAGTTGGGGGACATCTCTGGGTTGGTCCTGGGTTCTCTAAGAAAGCAGGCTGAGCAAGCCGAGAAGAGTAAGTCATAAAGCAGCACCCTCCCACGGCCAGCTCCTGCCTCCAGGTTCCTGTCCTGACTGCATTCAGTGATGAAGAGTGAAGTAGAGGGTAAATCAGAGAGAACCCTTCCTCCCTAACTTGCTTTAGGTCATGGTGTTTCATCTACAACTGTAGCAACACTAACTAAAACAGCACACCATGTACAAAGACCTTGAATGAATGTGGTGTACGTGAGAAATAAGAACTCAGCTGCAAGGAAATCAATGCATCCCTTGGGAGAGTGTGCTGATTTACAGCTGAATTTGTTCAGGATAAATTTTAGTATGAGATTTCAAGTGTGCGATCTCAAAGTCAAAGACAACCATGATGTCCCAAGGCAGCAGCCGGGTGGTCACGGAGGCTACTCCACCAGCTGCAGGAGGCAGGACTTGTCTGTACAGTCCTCTCCGGATCCGAAGGAGCCGGCTGCCCCCAGCTGACAACTAGGTGATGTGTATGGATGCAAAGTGCAGAGGCCATTCAGAGAAAGGAAGTGATGACTTTAAAAGTCAGAGGGGGACTAAATGGGAGACCCCAAAGCAAGGCCCAGATCTGGCGTGCAGAAGGGGAATGAATGTGAGGAAAGGCCTAGAAGGCAAAGCACGCCACAGGTGGTCAGAGCTTGCAGAAAGCAGAGAGGGGAAGCTTGGCATGGTGGCTCATGCCTGCAATTCTAGGTACTCAGGAAGCTGAGTCTAAACTCAAGGCTGTATGGCTTAGAGAGTATGTTCAAGGTCAGCCAAGGCAAGTCAGTGAGGTCGGAGGAGGCCTCACGGGCAGAACATCTGCCTTGTTTGCAGTGTAGCAGACGACCACCAAAGTAGAGCTAAACATGGTGGCCCCTACCTGTGGCCCTGCCCTGGTGGGCTGAGGCAGGCAGACTCAACACCAGCCTGTGCCACAAAGTGAGACCCTATCTCAAAACACACTAAAAAAGGGTGCCGGACAGAGCTGGAATGTGCTGGTTCTTGAGGGACAGAGCGGAGGGAAGCAGCCAGGGGAAGTGACCAGGACCAGAGCAGGGAAGATCCTGTGGGTCATACTAGGAAGCACGGGTTCTGTCTTATTAGGGCTAATGCACTAATTAAGGAGGCCAAGGGCAGAGCTGGAGCTAAAAATAAGAGTATGTTGAGTTTCCCGGTGACAGGCCTCATGCAGGCTCATGGCCTCCGGCTTAGCAGTTCATTACTGCTAACATCCATGGGTATCAAGGGAACTTGGGTCAACCCCAGACTGGAAGCATGCACTGTCAGTCACATCAGAATCCTGTCTTGCTGAAGAGCTGGGTCTGACCCATAGGGACAGCTGCAGGTGGTATGGCCGACGCTGCCCACCACACTGCCCCACGCAAGGCAGCAGGAGACAGGCGGGCAGATGGGCCCTGCGCTGCTCATGGCACTGAGAGTTGCCGGCAGCCCGACAAGAAGAACTTCACTTGGGATGGTCATTTCCTATCCAGCTCCAAATTGACAGAAGGTACAGATGGGGTTTTCCAGACACACATGGTGTTTTAAAATAATAATAAGGGATGTGTCGTGAGAAGGTAGGAGATGGGTCTGCTGTGAGAGCGGTGGTCAATTTCTCCAGAGTGTGTGGAGCCAAGCAGGGGACTGAACTTATTCCTGGCATGGACCCTACAACCGAGCCCCCGTGCCTCCACTCCATGTGCTGTACGTGCTGATGGAAGAGGGCAGTTCTTCCCTCCCAACTCCACTTCAAAGGCCGGGAGCAGAGGGGTGCCCCTCCCAGGAAGCATGGCAGCTTGTGAGCACATGCTGGGGGTGGGGAGCCCAGGATCGGAGATGCTTTCTTGCCAGACAAGATGATTAAATGCTAAATCTCTCATTTCCATAGCATCTGCTTTTCAGCAGCTAGGCGGAGAACTGACTATCCCACTAATTTGATTCCACTCCCCAAGACGGCCATGCAGGAATCCACTCAGCCTGGCTGCCTTACCTAGCTCAACCCAAAGACCAACGTCACCCATGCATCTGCAACTGACTGCGTACCGATGATATTCCAAAACTGTGAGAGCCTTTTATAAAAATCCTCAGGACACGGTGTGTGAAGCAAGGTAGACATACAACCTGTGCCTAGAGACGAAATCATTTACCCAGGTAATGCTAAATGGTGGCTAAACCTTTGTGTCGCCTCCAGCAGGCAAAGCACAGTAAATGCCTGTGATTCTACCGGTGATGTGAGGGAGGCAGGACACAGTAGTCAGCAGAGATGCTTGAGGTTCACATTCAAGGGCGAGCTTCTTGTTCTGCCGAACATCTCTGGTCTCCATCAAGATTCTTGGTCTTGGCAGGAATCCCAGCAGCGTTTATACATCAACGAGGGACCTATCTCCAGAGTTCTGGGCAGGTTAGAAGAGTGGAGGTGCCTCTCCTGCCAACCAGAGATTTCTGCTGTCCTTACTGGGGTCATGGTCCTGATAATGATACTCGGGGTAGCTGGGAAGAGGGGATAAGCCACGGTCCTGATAATGATACTCGGGGTAGCTGGGAAGAGGGGAGTCCAGGAGTAAACAGCCTCAGCAGAGACAAAATACACTCCAAACTCTCTTGATGAGAGATGTAACTACTCGGAAGGAAGCCAAGCCTTGACTAAGGGGGAAGCTGGGAGCTCTGTTCCTGGCAAGACGCAGTCTTTCTAGCTGCACCCTCGTCTTCAGCTCTTCCGCTCTTCCCGCTACCTCCTTCCAGTGTCTGTGCCACTGAGGGGCAGGCATGTGTTTCCAATTACACAGCTTCCCAGTCAGCTCCTGTCCTCTTATCTCTTGGGGCAGAACACTGGGCTTTGTAGGAAGACACAGGTTCCTCCAGGCTCTCCTTGCCTTTCACGTGTACATGCGTTCCCATGACGTTGCGATTCAGTGGGATGAGCCTGCTGGAACAGAGGCATCCATCCGCTCCTGCTGCAGCCTCCTCTTCTTCATAGGGGGAAGCTATATCGCACAGGTAACATGCGTACACGGTGTACTGAAGCATGGTGCCATGTAGTTTCTCCCTCACTGGGCTGCTTGCTCTCAGGTTGGGTCTTGCCCCACACCAGATTTCCAGAAAAAGAAACTGATTATAGAAGTTTCCTAGAGCCTAGCAGAGGGGACAACTGGCAGCTGGTCACAGATCTATATATATATATATGTGGATGAAATGAAGGGGCGGCTTTCCTTCACCTTCAGGACACAGTTCCTTGGGAAATAAACACAGCACGGGTCATCCCAGGGCTTCTCTCAGGGGCCACAGGCGCAGTGTGAAGGACAAGGCTGAGCCAGTGACTGAAGGCTTGACAGAGAAGGGTCAACAACCACACAACAGCAGAATGCAAGAGGAAGAAAGGGTAGCATGGCCTAAGGGTTCTGGGGCAAAACAACCTGGGTTCTCTTCATTCTTCCGTGTAGCCTGGGAGCTTGGGTCCCACTTGTGAACTTTCAGTTTCTATGACTGTAAAATGGGCTATTAGCATGACCTACCTCGTTACCTCCTGGAGGCTGTAAGGATGAAATAAGTCTGTAGATGTCACAATGTACCTGGTTTTCCCACACCCAAGCATGCATCACAGGGTTCAGGACAGGATGCCTGCAGACTAGTTTGGGCGTTTTTGTTTTTGTTTTTCCGAGAAATTGAGGCAACTTCCCAATGGTGGGCAGGAGAATCCAGAAACAAAGACAGAACATGACAGCCTTCAGTTCTGAATTCACATTTCAGATCGTAGCTCACAAAGAAACCTACCCCCAGTTAGTAATTGAGCAACAATGACCATAGCCAAAGCAACAACACACGGAAAGGAGATGCAGATTAGGGCCAGGATGAAGCAGGGAGCAAATGTCATTCATTGTAAAATTGCTATATTACTACCGGGAAACTCACCTCCTCCTATGAATGGGATCCTGGTAATGAGGTGAAATCAATACAGTGAGAAGCATCCAGCTGGAACCAGTCAAACACACACACACACACACTCCTCTTACACACATAAACACATTCCCAACCACGGCCACTTTTGGAACTCCCCAAGCTGAATCATTAGCCAAAGCATGTTTGGGTTTAGGTAACCGGAGACACAGAGCAGGGAAGGGAATCAAAAGGGAACTCAGCCAGCGAGGAGGAAACAGGAAGATTGGGCTGGGATGAAACCATGCTTTGTAGGACACAGAGGACCGCTAACCTAGAGATCTTTTTCTGACCCAGAGTGAAGCGGATGATTTTGCTTTGAGATGAGTCCTTGGATGATGCACTGCAGGGTAGGAAGGAAAAGATGAGTGAGGAGAGAAGACCCTTTCGACATGCCTAGAGGAAGGTACCTGGGCTGGTCCTCTGTTTATGGTTCACTAAACACACTGTGTCCCCTAGGCCTCACGTCAGTGACTTGATACATTTACAATGTGAAGAAATTACAGTCAAGATTATCTAAAACCTAGACTTGCCATCTCAGCTACTCAGGAGGCTGAGGCAGGAGGATGGAGGGTGTCTTTGTTACTTTTTTATTACTCTAAAGAGAAACCACGACCAACACAACTGATAGAAGCTTACTGGGGCTCCCGGTTTCACAGAGTAAGTCTATAACCATCTAAAATGGCACAAACCACCACAGACGGCATGTTCAAGATCTGCCTGGGCTACAGAGTGAGTTCAAGGCAAGCCTTGGCAATTCAGTAAGACCTTGTTTTAAAAGAAAAAGAAAAAATAAAACTGGGGATATGGTTCAGTAATGGACCAATACGTGAAAGGCCCTAGGTTTAATCTCCATGACTGTAAACAAAAGATTTGTCTCAGGACATTGGTGATGTGCCCCTCCTTCCATACCATATTAAATGTTTTCTCTGCCTTCACTCAACTACACGCTTTCTTTATACTTTGTGTTTATTTGATTTGATTGTTCTGTGACAGGGTCTCACATTGAAGCTGAGGCTGGTCTTAAAATCACTCTCACTAGATATTTTGGGCTGGCCTAGAGTTTGTGGCAATCCTCCTGCCACAGCTCTTCCTTTCTGTCTTCATACCTCCTTACAGCAGTGCAACGCTTGAAGTACAAAGCATTTATAATGTATAAAGTAACTTTCTAAAGCACTGATGTATTTTTATTTGAAAAGTTTGTTCACTGGATGTGAAGGCAAATGCCCCATAAATGTGTGCACACCAAGGCTCTCTCCTCTCCCCCTCCCCTGCCAAGACAGGGTCTCTCTTGGTCATATTTAATCAAGAACAATTTAGTTATTTTGTGTTGTTCATCTTTCTTATGTCTTCTTATATGAAGGTTAGGGTGCTAGGGATGGCAAATGCTCTACCATAGAGCTAGCTGTCTCCTAGCCTGAAGCAGTTACCATTATCATTCTGACATCCATTTTTCCTACACTATATTCCCAGAAAAGCCTGTGGTGAGCAACTGTTCTTGGAAAGTGAGGGGGAGGTGGGAATGGTGAGAAAAAGGAAACCCAGCAACTTTTGAATGTTTCCTAAATAATGGAATATGGATTGTATTCAAGGCAGACACACATAGAAAGAGTAAGGCTTAGGAAATGTGCTCTTTCCCAAGATTCTATACTGTAGGAAACTTCTTGTTGTGAGCTATGGATCAAACACCCAGTCATAATGCGACTGGGAAGTGATGAGGCACTCCATGGCTGCTCTGACATCCTCACGCTAATGTCTCAGATGTACTTGAGGAGTACTGGTGAGCTTCCTAGAAAGCTGCCAGATCTGGTGTTTGTTATCCCGAGACATGTTGAGCCTAGATGTTTTCTTAATTAATGGGCATGTTTGCATCTTTAAGAGTTTGAAGAAAACACCAGAGCAGACTGGCATCTCGCGGGCTCCCACCAGCACCAGACACTAATATCCAGGGGTCCAAACGGTTATTCTTTGGGGCTGTGGCTACCAAAGATAGAATGTGGGGCTAGTAACACAGTGGAAGCCAATCGGTGATGTAATTTTTTCATCCTTAAGTCCATAGCCAGAGTGTTAGTGTGGGATATCCTATGTCCAGAGCTTGGCAAGATTCCTTTGAAAGCACAAGTGGAAAGCAGCAATGCATGGCAGATGAGATCACCCATGTGCAGAAGTAATCAAGCCTGGTGGGATGTGGGGGTGAATGAGGACCTAAGCACTCAAATCCCAATCCACTGTATAGGGATGGAAAGCAGTGGCATTATGGCGAGAAAGCTTTTGTAGTTGGAGTAAATGAATTTTACTGCTCTGGCTTTTCTTGAGGTAAAGCAAGTTGCTTTCTTTACAATCTACAAATCTGTTTTTACTGTTTGGACTTTCTCCTCTTTCCCCTGCTCTAGAGAGTGAATCTGTTTGTAGGCCTCTTGGCTCAGCCTCCAACATACACTTCAGGGTCCATCTCCATCTGCCTCAAACCATCATGTTCCAAGTCACTCACGTCACCTAGACTACAAAGTCCTTCATCTTACTCTTGCTCCCTCACAAGCTCATTTACCAAAGAGATTTTTTTTAAAAAATTGTAAATCCAATTAAACCCTGAGCCTCTTAGTGCCTTAGAACAGAGTCCAAACTCCCCCTTTCCAGCCTGACTTTGGTGCCACATCACCACACAATTGTCCCCCATGAGGAAGGGTGCTACTGCCTTCTCTGCTTGCAGGCAACCTTCCAGCTCCAGCTCCTCATTCTGTTATGCCAAGCTTGCTCCTACCACTGAGCCTCCACACGAGCTGCTTCCTGTGCCAGATCTCTGCACGGCTGGCTTCTTTTCATTCATCTCTCCACTAGGTGCCATGTCCTCGGAGGGGCCTTCCCATCAAGCCAACCTGAACTATCAACCCTGAGTCCCATCATCTTCCTGCAGACACGCTGCTTCTCCCATCTTCCTCCCTGTTCATATGCTTGCTGTGCAGCCTCCTCCAACAACATGCAGAGAGAAGGCACCGTGGCTATCCACTCATCTCTGACTCCCGAATGACTAACAGTACCTGGCACATAGGAGGTTTTGCACTAAGCAGATAAAGGAGCGCATACTGGCAGATCCAGGGTCCTGCACAGACATATAAGGACAGTGCTAACAACTCAACTCTGATTCTCTCTCCACTTTCCTCACAGAACCTTTCCTTGCACTGTAGTTCTAGTGAGCATCTCAGGGAATGAGCCTGTGCAGAAGGCAGTGTGGGAATGATGTACTCATCAAACAAATCTCCCAGGGCCACCAGGGAGCCTCCAGCCAGAGGACAGTTCCCAGTCAGGCATCCCTCCAGGAAAGAGCACAGTGTCTGGCTGCTTAACTGTCTCCCCTCCTCTCTCATTGCTGGTCTACGCGACTCTCCTATTTCACAAATTTCCATAACACCAGTTGGATAATTAGATAATTAATTAGGGGGTCTCATTTACATTAGACCCATAACTCCTGGCTGTAATAACCTGCCAGTTGGGAAATGCACTTTTCATGGGGAAACACAGCTGTCACTCCAAAGGACTTGGGGGGTCAGGCAGCTCTGGGCTTGGTTTTTGCCTAGCAGGTGTTAAAAGGTCCGAGGAGTTCAAGAAGCCTCCTGGACTGGTGCTTTGGGGCATACAGTTTTTCAGCACACATTCAATGAAATCAAGTAACCAATCAAATCAGGGCTACTGGCTTTACAACTTAAGACTGGCAGAGTAACAGGCATTTCTGCAGGGCTTTCTCCTAAGTCAAAAGCTTTTCAGTTACTAACCCATCAGTTTCTTGGGTTTTTTTTTGTTTGTTTTTTTTCTGCCACTAAAGCAAATGGCTTGTGGGTGATCTTTTACAGAATGGCTTAGGAACTTGCACACTTATTCTCACTGAAGCACAGAAGATAACTACTCTAAACTCCACTTTGCTCCCTTCTGTGGCCAGTGTGAGTGGCAGGCAATGGTCCCTCTGGAAACAGTGGCCCCCTACCCTGCAGGGAAGGGGATGGACCTGCTCCCACTGTCTAAGTTCAACAGGATCCAGACACATCTGTGGTCACTGGTCTCAATAGAATACTGCTTGCTCCCCTTGGGAAGGCAGCTGTCTCTTCTGCTATTGCCACCTGCCACTTTTTCTTAGGCATTGCCTCTACTCCTGTGGCAAAGGGGGGTCATGTGTTAGCATAGAACTTTTGCATCCACTAAGTGAAACGACCTTTAATGACCTTTCACCTGACTCTGAACTCTTGGCTTGTATGTAGGTCAACACCAAAGGGATTTGACATCCATGTTTGCAATGACTTAAGCCATAGGAATAAGTATGCGTGTGTGTGTGTGTGTGTGTGTGTGTGTGAGTGAGTGCGTGTGTGCATGTGTGTGTGTATGTGAATGTATTGCAGGCCAGTTTTTATAAGGGTAGGTAATAGCACTGGCTGCTGGCCACTCTGACCACACATCCCTGCCTGGCATAGGGAAGCCATGCTAGTTCCTCACAAATGAAAACCACTGACCAAACAGGCTACCCTACCCAGCCAGGGTGAAGGACACCTGAAGATTAGCAGTGCCATCCATCCCCACATGGAGCCCACCTGGACTGCATTTCCGCTTGTGTTTTTGCCTGCAGATGTGAAGCTGGCTGGAGAGGCTGGCACGGGGCCTGGGGAATGGCCAGCCCCTGTTGCTGAGGAATGCCAGCCTGGCACTGGGAAGGCACTCCAGCCACCTGAGACCCGGCAGGTGGCAGTGGGGCTGATGACAGGGGCTGTTTCTGGGGCTGTTGTTGCTGCTGCTGCTGCTTGTATCGAGAGAGGCTGAAGAAGAGGCCTAGAATGGCCTTGAGGTTCCCATTCCTGATCTCTGCAAGACAATAGAGAGAGTTTTGTCACCAGAGGCACAAAAGTGGGAAAGAGCAAACCTTGTCAAACTGACTGCATGGTTGAAACTACCATGAAATTTTAAACGTTTAAGGAAAACCTAATTTTGTAGGCAATATGCCCTCCCTGTCTGAACTGGAAATGACTTAGCACAATCAATCTGCTTGTTTTCATAAATAAAACTGAAGTTCCTTGCTTAATATGTATTGTAGTTTTAGAACAGCTGTGAAAGAATGCACATACAGCTGAAACAAAATAAAGCTTCTTCCTGCATCCAGTGGGCTGCTTCAGCCCCACCTGAGTTCAACTCCTGGCGGTCCACTAAGAACACTCCTAAACCACAAAGAAATTAGTTTAGTCTCCCATGGGGTTGCAGTAGATGTACCAGGCAAGTCAGAACTGGCTGGCTGGCAAGGGCCAGGAGGAACTTCTCAGTAAGAATATCAGTGAAAGAATGAGCGTCCTCCTCAAGACTGAGCCTGTGATCTGGGCAAGGCTCTGGATCTGGACGGCTCTCTGGCGCTAGCAGAGACACTATGATCTAGCTTGATGTGCCAAGTTCACATTCTGAGCCTCAAGCCATACAGAGCATGCCAAGTGGCCATCACTGCCGCCAAATCCTCTCTCCTTTACCCAGTCATCTTCCTTTTAAATTCACGGCTCAACTCTTGTCCTTTGAATCCGTAACTCTAATTCAGGTTGAGCATGGGTCAAGAGCATAAGAACCAGCTCCTACAAGGATTCATGTGAACTACTTTCTATATTACTATAAATTTGAACAGAGTGAGGAGAATTTTAAACTCCAGACAGTACTTTTCAGATATTAAAATTCACTTGCCTAAATGCATGCATAAAGAGCTGTGGCAAGAAATAAAATATTTATTCCATACAGAAGCATCCATACTTTTATATCGCATTTTTAACACCAGCTGCCAATGGCCAGAGGCTACACTGACCCCAAGGGAGTAAGTTAGGACCTCGAGGAAGAGAGACATCAAGAAAAAAAAACCCAGGGAGGTGATATTCCCCATTGACTTCCTGCTAGCTGGTGAGTGAGAGAGCTAGCCCAAAGCAAGGCCAGGGAGGTTTTAGGAATTTTGTGTGAGAGAGGTGGGAGTCAACAGTCATGCTTTCATGGGGAGTGCAGGCCTCTGGCTGAGGAGAGCTGCCCAGGAAGACACAGGGCTTCCTCTGAGGTCCAGTGCAGAGAAGAATGTGCGAAGGAAAGTAATTTATGCCTTCAGGAGAAGCCCTGTTCCCTGCAAAGAAGGTAGGGCAGCCAGCCAGGGCTTTGGGCCTGTTGGCTAACCCCTCCCCAAGTTAGGCTGGGACAAAGCCTTTGTTTTGCTGAAGCATCCCTTTCTCCGGGCTATGAAGCAACTGACACCACACACTTCTGGAATCTGGTCTTCCTGCCACACTTTGGAGGCTAGCAGGTTCTGTGATGGCTGCCAGGGGAAACACACATTTTACAAAGCCTGCACCTGCAGACTCCAGCCTACCACGCTCAAGCTGTGAAAGTCACATCTTCTCTCCAGCCTTAGAGGAAAGGCAATAATACTTCCAAAGCCAGTCCCGTCACACAGAACTGTCCTCACAGAGCCAACGAGGGCGTCTGCATCAAGATTCATCGTGAACAACGATGCTCTCCACCACTCTGTGTTGCAAGAAGACCACCCAGAATCCCCCCAAAATGGCCAAACAGCTAGCTCTAGCTTCATGCTGTACTGGTGATGCCTCTCTTGGTGATGACTTTTCCGAAGCTTTAGTTATTAAAGGCTCATTCTATGAGTATCTTGCTTGCATAAATATATGTGCACTGTATTTTTATATGTGTGTTTTTATGTTGTAAGACTCAAAGCCTCTGGGTCTTTTGCCTGCAGAAGAGGGTGTTGGATCCCCTGGAACTGGAGTTACTGTTAACTGAATCCAGGTCCCTTGCAAGAGGAGTCAGTGCTTTCAGCCACTGAGATGCCTCTTCACTATAATTTATTTTTAATCTTCATTTTGCTTTGAATGCACAAGGAGGAAGGAGACGTCATGGCAGACCCATGGAAGACAGAGGACAACTTGTGAAAGTCAATGCTCTCCTCCCATCATGTAGGCCTCAGATAATTTGATGGCAAATGCTTTTACCTGCTAAGCCATCTCTCCAGCCCCAAACTATGATATTGATACATGGGGCTCTTGATTATGCCACAATGACAGCTAAAAGTTAGGGCTCGCCTAGTCCAATTGGGATGCCCAGCCATTGCTTAGGAACTATCCCTTACAATGCAGACAGCAGAGAAGGTGCCAGAGATGAGGGTACATTCCTTAACGGTGTAGTTCAGCTTCAATCCTTCAGCTGCTTTCTTCCCGGGCCCAAGAAAACCAAAGGTCCCCAAATGTCCTTATAAAGTACATGAGCATCACAGACTTGAGTTTGGGGAAGGGGAGGGTGACTCAGCGACCTCATACATGGGAAAACTGAAGCCAACAACTGAAACAACACACCTTTGGTCATCAGGTGGACAGAGACCTGAGTGAGGGACGAAATTCGGGAGTCAACCCCATGTTGACATTCAGATGAGCACCTATGAAGGAGCTTGCGGCAAGCAGACAAATTCCTCTTGAAACATGAATTCATTAGAGAATTAGCAGCTATTCTTGGAGATGAGACTACGTAAAATCTGCTTTTGTGCCATTCCCAGTTATCAGGATGGTGTAGTTTGTGATAAGCAAGCTTTATGACTGCCTAGTGTATATCCCCAGGTAGTCAGAAGTGCACAGTGCCCATCATTCTGACCCAGGCACAGGGGTACTATCACCCCCGCTGTTACTTAAGGGGAAACTAAAGCTCAGAAAGGGATTGGGATGTCTCCAATAAGCTTGGAGGTGGAACTTGAATCCAGGCTTTTTCTAGTTCAAGGGCTGGTTTTCCTAACACTGTGTGACTTGGCTTCCTTGCATGCCCATTACATGGGGTGAATTTAAAAACAGACCAGATAATGTTTTATTTATTAAGGTAGCTGGTGGGCATAAGTATTCTTCATTCTCTTGGTGTGTCCAACATTCCTTAACACTTTTTTAAAAAATAAGCCACACAAGAAAAGCAAAGAAGGGAAAACAAGAAAAACTAAAAATAAAATTCAAAAGCCTCAGCATGTCCAAGGGCTCAGAATCTGCCTGCTGCAGTAGGGAGCATGTCCATTCCCTACGTACGGTGGCCATCAAGTCATTTGCTGCTTGTAAGTACTTCCCTTTCCCCTAAAGCATTTCCAGCTGTCCGAGGTCACGGTACTACTCCAGCAAATACACTCTTTCTTGGCATTTTTATTATAAAGATCATGGACTCAGAAGCCAACCCCGGGGGGTTGAATCTCTGCAGTTCATGACTTAAAGGCTTTGTGTCGTTAAGTCTCAGAGACCCCATCCCTTCTCTCACACAGTGAGGACGTCTCCATGCACCTTCCCCAGGTGAGGTGTGGGGAGAGCGAATGAGAAACTGAGCACACCAACACCTGCTGTAGCACACCTCTGAGCTCAGAAAACACAGGCTGTCTCCCTGCAGTCACTTCAGCCGCCTCTCACGGCTTCCCACCCAAAGGAAGCCTTGGAGGAGTGTGCTCGCCCAGCTTTCTCTGAGAGCCACACAAAGAAGATCATCACAGGTCATCTCACAGTGGACAGGGTTCAACAGTGGCTTTCTTTCTGGTTCTTCAAATAAACTGAGGTATTACACACCTTGTATACATAAAGTTAATTATACAATTCAATGATTTCTAGCGAATTTAATCAGCTCTAATATTAGAACATTTCCATTGATGCAATTTCTTGCGCTCAGTGGCAATAAGTTCTAAACCTCCTAGACACCCATGAATCTGTTGCCTCTATAGATTTGCCTTTTCGAGACATTTCATGTAAATCATACAATTTGTAGTCATTTGCATTTGGCTTCTTTTACTTAGCATATGTTTTGCTGTTGTTGTTTTATTAGCTTCTTTCTATAGTACTAGGGGTTGAATCTAGGGCCCCACACATGCTAGGCAAGCCTTCTACCACTGGGCTACATCACCAGCCCCTAGCATAAGGCTTTATCCAACCACATTAGAACAGGCATGAGCTTTATGGTGCTGCATAGTATATCACTATATGGGCATAGCATATTTTGCTTATCTACTCCCCAGTTGATGAAATGTTGGATTTTGTTTTCGTATCACAAAGAACTCAACAGAGTTGAAAGCTCTAAAAGCCCAACCCATGGGTGGTCTGCAACAGACAGCATCCCAAATTTCCAAATGGTATTTGCCTGGCGAGTCAGCTCCACAGAGGAAGCCTAGAAACAATACCCCTAAGCCCACAGGAATGCTGACATTTCCCAAGAAGGGAGCCTCATTCTGCATGTGATCAGGCAAGTCCACCTAGATTTCTAACCCAGGCTAAAAACAGGAACACCCAGAGTGACGCCCCTGGCCCAGGGAGTCCATGGACAAGTAAGTACTTGCTTTCTTTTCTTGGGCCACCCTCCCAAGAAAAAAAGGAAGGGCAAATGGAAGGGGAAATGTCACAGACTGTCCAGTTCTAGTGACAGTCACTACTGTCAAGACACACACCTTCTCTGGTTTCTGCCTGACCCCTTTGTTCCCACTGGCTTGTTCTAATATGCTCAGATATTACAAGCGGATGACAGGTATAATGGCTAAGCCAAAGGTTGGTTGTGTTTTGTTTTGTTTGTGAGACAAGGTTTCCTGTAGCCCAGTCTAGCCTTGATCTCACTATAACCAAAGATGACCTTGAACCTCTGAGTCAAAGCCTAAGGGGGAGGCTACTGCAGATGGCAACTGTGAGACTCTCATCTAAATCCCATCTACCCTGTGGGTCTGTGGCATTGCTCTGGCAGAGGAGCTGGCTGCATGACTGCCTTGGACCCCTCAGCCACCCATTCTGGTGGCCCTGTGTCCCAGCAATGGCACTCTCTGTGGGGAAGGTGAGACGAAAGCACAGAAGCAGAACCCATGGAGACCCATGGGGACAGAAGCTGCCACTCAGTGTCACACTTGATGATGTGGGGATGCTGGTGAACAGACACACTCCACCTGTTCCCTGCACCCCTAGGGTACAGAAAGACTTCCTGCAGCCCCACCCAAGATAAGAGGAGGAGCAGGTTGGCAATGATGTCACTTCAAAAGCACACGCTCCTTCAGGAGTCACCTAGCAGAACACCTGTGATTTCTGAGTCCCGGGCCTCCCACTTGATTCTGCCCCTGTTTACGGTCACCTGTAATGTCAGAAAGTTGTCAGAATGTTTAAAAAATAATGCAGCTTTAATGTTTTTGTTTTCTTTTTGAAGCTAATGGAGAGCCTGAGGCTCCTCCTCAGAGGTGGCACGCTGGCAGCTGGAAAGCCCCACAGATGCATCCCCACGCTTTCCCAGTGATTACAGCTGGCACAGGAACGGGCGGGCCCTGTGCACCTGTCCTGCCGTGCTGTGGTAGTGCAGGCCTGCCCCAACCTGCCTTTAGAGAGCCACACTGAGCCTTTGTTGCAGGCCCAGACGGCGGGTGCCTGAGGCAGTGGCTGCAGCAATAGTCCACAGAGATGTTGCTGGTCTGAGTGGGTACCCGGCCCACGCCTTCTGCACTCTCGATGCCCTTGAGCTTGGGCCCATCTCTTTGCTCTTGGAGATGTGCCAGAGTCTGCCAGTTTAAGCCTGCCCTTCCCTGGGGTGATGTTCAAGATCTGCCCTGCCCTGTACTCCTTCCAGACTCCACCTGTCATATCTGACAACCTGTCCTAGGGAGTGGGGGAGGCCTTTCTGAGGATACCTGGGCTTTGTTCTTCCTGGCCCTGAGTCCATCCATCCTCTCATGTGGTGGAGAAGCAGAGGTCAAGAATGAGGTGTATTTCATTGATGGCTGGGCACCCTGGGTATTCACCGGGTACCTGGGCCTGCAAGTTGCTTATGACAACAAGGAGCTGCGCCTGAGGAAGTGTTGTCCAATGCAGCTAACAAAGGCTGATTGGGCAGCCTGGGGGTCTTCTCAGAAACAGGGTTGTGTCTCTGGCTTTTCCAGGGTGAAGAGGCACCTACCAGAGATGTCATTCACAATCTCTCTGTGTATATGCACCTGTGTGTATGTCTGTGCGCACACATGTGTGTCCAGATGCACGGTGGGGGAGCCACAGATGTAGAGGCCACTGTAGAGGCCACAGATCAACCTCTGGTGTCTTCTTCCATCTCTCTTCATCTTGTGTTTTGAGACAGAGCGTCCCATCATCATTGGGCCTGAAGCTTACAGATTGCCTACCTGGGCCTCTCATCATCATTGGGCTTGAAGCTTACCGATTGGCTACCTGGACCTCTCATCATCATTGGACCTGAAGCTTATAGATTGGCTACCTGGGCCTCTCATCATCATTGGGCCTGAAGCTTACAGATTGCCTACCTGGGCCTCTCATCATCATTGGACCTGAAGCTTACCGATTGGCTACCTGGGCCTCCCATCATACCTGGGCCTCCCATCATACCTGGGCCTCCCATCATCATTGGGCCTGAAGCTTACAGATTGCCTACCTGGGCCTCTCATCATCACTGGACCTGAAGCTTACCAATTGGCTACCTGGGCCTCTCATCATCATTGGACCTGAAGCTTACAGATTGCCTACCTGGGCCTCTCATCATCATTGGGCCTGAAGCTTACCGATTGCCTACCTGGGCCTCTCATCATCATTGGGCCTGAAGCTTACCGATTGGCTACCTGG
>LOJH01010265.1:0-11077 GCA_001685095.1 Ellobius talpinus
CCACATGGCCCGCTACCACCATTTGGGACCTAAGGCATTTCTGCTGCCTACTGCCACCGGGGACCTTGCGACATTTTTTAAAAATCATAAAAACATTCAAACCCATAACCTTATCACAGCCACACAATTACCTTAGTCTCAAGAAGAGGAATGGCCTATCTTATTTTAATAGGTAAATTTTACGTGCTTATGAACATTGCACAAACCATCTAGAATATACCAGTAACACACTCTATAAGAAAAAAGGACTGAAAACTTTTAACTGTCAGTGTGTGTGAGTGTATGTGTTTTTGTGTAAAAGAGTGACTGGCTTTTGTGTAAAAGAGTGACTGGCTTCTTTTTAGTTATTACAGAAAACAAATTATTACAATGTCTATTTCATGACAGAATACTTAATGTGAAAAAGAAAAGGCTAATAAATAGCCAAATTCCTCATTTGTGTTATGTAACTTGTTACAATACCTTTGGAAAACTTTGTAGTAGAGTTTACTAGGGTTTAAAGTAAATATGCATAACCCATTATCTGAAAAAACCAAAGATATGCATCAGAATGTTTATAGCAACATAGTTTATACTAGTTAGAAGTTAAATGCTGTCAGTGTTTGATGAAGGAAAATTTCTGAGTAACTTAGGATTTACTTATTGAACAGGAGCTATAGAAAAATGAAAAATTGAAGATAACACATGCACATAATAATGGCAATCACAACAGTTGTGCATACACTCTCAGAGTTAATGAATATACTGCTGGAAAAGTCATAAGACGTCTAATTCCCATACCTCATAAATCTTTGAATTTATAAAAAATATGGAAAATTACAGAGAAAGCTATAACACTTCTATTCAATAGCAAACTATTCCAAATGTTTCTTGACTTCAAAATGTTTTTGTTTGTTTTTTTTTAAAGAAAACAAATATGTAAATGTGTTGAAAATCCATACTCATTCTCTGTGTCATTCATTTCATTCTCAGGGTTAAACTGTATCCACAGCTTAGAAGTATCCTTCTCAATCATACTGTTGAGGTGTGTGACTTAAATGCTCACAATTCTGAAATCTGTACCATTTTATTTTTAGAATTCTTTGTGTGTGCTAAGCATGGAACCCAGGGCTTCACAAGTGCTAGGCAAGTGCTTCACTATTGAGCTATATTGTGGTTTTGATACTTTAAAATTATCTTCAGCAATAGCCTACTTATTTTTTGCCATATGATCCTTTCAAATAATTTCATATCTTTAGGAATTTTTCATATTGTCTTTTCTATGCCTAGTTTATTCAAACTATGTCAAAATTATCTACAATTGATGAAATATACTGAATGGAACTGAATGGAATTTTGGACAAATAAAAAATTTAATGTAATTATGTTCTCTAGATTTTGTATGAAGAAGAGCACAGCTGTAGGTGGATCCACTTTACTGTCCAATTACAAATCCAGACTCTTCTCAAACTCACTGTGTAGCAGACAACAAACTTGAATTCCTGAAATTGCTGCCTTCATTTCTCAAATGCCAGGATTATAGGTGTGATCTTCAACTACTTTTAAACTCAAAATTCAGTTGGAATAGATGCATAACACACACTATCGTAAAACAAAATTTCACAGCATAGCACAAAACTGGGTGATTTTATTTCATTTGTTTCATTCCAATCGCTTCCATTTTGTTTTGTATTTATCATCTCTACAGCCATTATGCATTTTGATGTAAATGTTGGAATACTTTGCTCTTTGTAGATCTCAGCCTTCTAGTCCCATTGTCTTCTCATGATCCAGCTCTCATGATAAACTATTTATTTTATTTTATTTGTCTAGTTTTAAAGTGTTCCAAGTCTAGCTCATTTTGCTGGGGTCAGGGAAACTATCATTCATTCTCTTTTGTTGAATCCCTATTAGGAAAAGAAGAGAATTTATCAAAAGGCCATTTGACAGATTTTTTACAAAGTATTCTCCCCCCTTCAGGTTTCTTTATAAATGAAGTTTTCTTTCTGTAACTCATTTGTACACAGGTCAGTTTGCTTGTTTTCTTAAGTGATATTCAGTAAAGGGAAGCCCCTATCAAGGCTGTAGCTATGTACATGGCCTCTTTATTAGCCTAAGAAATGTTCCTTATTTTATGTGATATTGATAAAAATGAACAATTATGATAGTAATAGCTTCCCTACTTAATTCGGGGGAGGGGAGGAGAGTAGGCAGAGTAAGAGGAGAATAATAGAGAAAATTATTTGTCTTCTATTTGAAATATTTAGAAGGCAAGGGGAAATATATTTGGAATGTTAGTTCTCCAAACTGCTTTATCTAGGAATGTTGGAGACTAAAACAACAGTTTTCATTGGCTGTGAACAGTGAGTGAGAGGGGGCTGGGAGGAGTTTGGGATCTCAGGGAACTTGTGTTCTTTGTGGTTCTATATGCACTCTTCATTCTATAGAGTCACCAGTCACTAGGCTCAGAGGGGGCTCCACAGTACTCAGGAACCTCCTCCCTAAAGCCTCCTCCCAAGGCCGCACCTTGTTTTTTTCTTCCTTCAATAGCTTCCTTGCCAGGTTTTACATTAGAGGAAATGAAGGTGCTGTGGGAAAGTAGCACATGTAGGCTGCTCTCAAGTCCTCTTTTGCCTTTTCTTCTTTCATTTTGCTTTTTAGCTGTTGGTGAGTGTGTGAGGCTGATGAATCATCTCTTTCAAGAAACAGAGGGAAGGGTGAGTCATAGCTTTGGAAAGGCGGTTGTGATTCCCCACATGGATTGTTTAACCCGTGGTTGTCCCTTAGGGGTCAATGAGAACATCCTTCACCTGTTCTTTAATTTTCACAAACCCCTTTGACAACACCAGGGAATAATGGTGTCCTGGTAAAAACTCCAGAGGTGTCCACACAACAAATGTTTACCCCTTTTACATTTGGGAGTTTCCCTGCCTTCACAGTAAAGCTGGAAACTGTTTTTGGAAGCGTGTTTTAAAGCTTATTTCCCCCTTAATTCTACTATAATAAGTACTATGTTTTACCTTGCTATTGTGAGTTTCCTACTGCATCACAAACTCAAGTATATAAAGCATTTCGAGCTGGTTTATGCCATAGGTCCAAAAACCTAAACAAAATGAGATTACGTACCTCTTCTATATTCTTAATTCTACTTTAAATACATGATGTTTTTATTTCCTAAGGCTAGCAATGTGCACGAATGTACCAACATTTCTGTTACTGAAGTTAGACATATAAGTAAAAATAGATAAAAATGGAAATTAACTAGAGTTTATATAATTATCTTTCCCCTTCTCAGTTGACAACATAAATATGATGCTGAAAAGCTAGTTTACATATGCCAGAATCAATTTTCCATTATGTCAATCATATTAATTTGTATCCAATTAGTTAACTTTTATTTTTAACACATACATGCAGTATGTATCAAAAATATAGATGACTTTCTCTTAAGTATTTATACTAAATGGTCATATCGCCTTCCTTGAAATTGGTATTACTATTTAGTAATGTGCCATAAGTATTGCCAGTCTCAAAATAGTACCTCCATTGGCTTTTTAAGTTTTGTTCTCTTTCTTTTTGGCAAAGACTTTTCACTGTAGCTCAAGATAGACTCTTCATTACTGTGTACCGAAGGCTGACCTTGAACTCATGGCAATACTTTTCTTTCAGCCTCCCCAGTGATGAGATTGCATTTCTGGTCCAGTGATTACCTAGTGTGTATGTGTGTGTGTGTGTGTATTGGTATACATAATTTATGGAGCTCAGAGATCAACCTCAGCTGTGGGTGTCATCTCCATTGTTTTGGTTTGGAACTCACCAATTAGAATCAACTGGATGATCAATGAGCTACCAGGATCGCTCTGTCCCTGTCTCTCCACTGTTAGGATTATAGTCATGCCATTATGCTAGGATTTTAGGTTTAGCTTCTAGGATCAAACTCAGTTCATCATGCTTGCGTGACAAGCACATTTGTGACAAGCTACCATCCAGTAACTATTCACTGACTTTTATGAGCATGAAATACAAAATCTCCCAAGAGGCCTGTGAGGAAAAGAAAAAAAGGACAAAATATAAAACTACTATGCAAGCAAAATCTTACTGGGCAAAGTTCAGAGGAAAGGGCAGATACTATTTTACGGCTTTGTGAAGAATGAAATGAATCACTGTTGAGGAGCCGGGAAAAAATTCCCTTCTGTACGTACATCAGGTAGGGATTTTCCCGACACCTGTGATATGGTAGTTGCTAACCCATTAAGCTTTATAATTCACGGTTCCAGATCATTGCTTATTGCTCAACTCTTCTATGACACCTGGGCTCTACTTATACTCTAGCTATTTACTTTGAGTATATTCAGAAATTAAGAAAATGGGCTCTCCTCTAATACCAACATTTTAATTAAATGTCATTATAATTAAATTTTTAGCATTGATTATTGAAAATGCCGAAGCAATCTAGAGCTTCAGAGTGTTCCTATTTCTTATTTATGCTATTACTAAAGTCTTGTTTGGCGGCCAGGAGCATTGCTGGTGAAATATAAAAAGTAATCATTGCAGCATAATTTTAAAACCTACAAATAACTTGTATCTCAATTGTCTGCAAGTTCTTGAGAGTAAGAATAGCCTTAGTGATAAAACTTCTATATATAAAAATGGCAACAAATTCAAAGAAAAAAAGTAAGTTCCCAAGGTCACATAGTAGTAAGTGTTATGGCTGAAATTAGCACCATGTCCTCCCCCTTTTCCTCTTCTCTTTTAGTGTTGTGTTAATTGAGCTTTTTATTCTATAGTGTGCTTAGTTTGAAAGAAGTTCCAGTTCCTTAGGACGGAGCAAGGAGCTCAATATAGATGAAGCTCAGTGCATTCTGCCACTCCTTGGAGGAATAAAACCACAGAAGGAAGAGGGGGAGAAAATTCATCCTTCCTTTTCCATTCTGTAACTGAGTCGGTTCAGGGAGGAGTCTTGCAAGACTAGTTTCTCCTTGGTTTTGACCAGGGCTGAGCCAGTTCTTCAAACAAAAGACAGCCAGTTACTAAATTCTGGTTGCTAGGTGTGGCCTCGGTTCATATCCTATAAAATCAGAAGTCCAGCCCTCCACTTTCAGACTGAAACCATCTGAACAGAGCCTCTCTTCAGTTCCTTGGAAGCCAAGAAAATAAAAAGGTAAGGCTAAGTTTTTGTTTTACAGAGTTCTGCTTGGCTTAGAAACTACAAAATTCTGTGAGAACTCTTTGGTTTTCCTGGGGCTTCAGAGAGAAGTGGTGTGGCTTCTGAACTTGCCTAGAGTTATGACTAGTTGAATTTAATACAATTTAATGAATCTTACTGTAAAAATTACACTGTGATTTTATCTTTTAGACATCAAAAATTATAAAGTTTTACCTTTCTCATCTACAAAATGCAGTTTTGAAACTCTGGCAAGTTTACTTTATTGTCCTGTTGTTGAGTTACCAGAGACAGGAAGAAAGTGTGCTCCTGCTCCGGCAATCTTAAAAGGAGCTTTTTCTTTCCTCCTCTTCGGAACATGTTGGCTCCAGAGCTTTGTGTTTTCTGTGAGTACAGTGCTGGAGCAGGAGTCAGGATGGAGGTGGGAGCCCAGAGAAACCAGAGGTGGCAAACTGCAAAGGACTTTTTCAAAAGAGAAGATTCTTGTAGCTAAATACTTTTCTTTAATTAAACTAGATGAATATCAGCGTCAAAGTCATCCCCATGCCCTCTTTTAATTAACGTTTTGAATGAATGTTATGTTTACTCATAGTTTAAGATGGTCCGCTTATTACTTGATTCGTTTAAACAGGGTGTGGCCACATTTCCTCCCTATTATCTCTGTGTCATAGACAGGCTCTTCTGGTGCTCATTTAAAAACCTAAGGGGAAAGCAGATTTTTCCTGGATGATGTCAGATGATAAATCATTCCACTGACTGCCAGATGGGCCCACAGAAACTCTCCTTCCTAATGGCATCTTGTAGGTCACATAAGCTAAGGATATAAACTCCCTAGAAAGACACAAGGCAGATCTAAAGTTACACGTCCTTGCAGAGCCTTGCAAGAGCCAGAGAGGATGATTCCTAACTGCACACTTGGCATATTACAAAACCTTTCTTCTGGGACTTTTCTCTTAGCCCTCTTGAAAATACTAATAAAATTCCCTTTCTTCCAAATTCTGTGAGCCACTTAAGAAAGTTGTGCTTCTTCTTTCCATAGATGCCTACAAGTGTGTGAATTCTGAGAAATCAGTGTCCCCCAGTACTGAGTGAGGAATGTGTTTTGCTAGCTACAGATAAGGCCCGTTTCAGCTGATTCATATGTGGTAAAATGCTGGTTTCCTGATTCAGAAATGGTTTCTTCCCAGAAATTACATGGTTACCAGAGGCCAAGAAACACACCCACACCTCTTAGATACCAAATATGAGATTGATGTTGACAAGACTATAGCAACACGCTTAAGGAACCAGCTTAATTTACATGCTTATTAAATATTTTCCCTTCCTCACCTCACCCCCCACTCTCTTTAGAGACAGGGTTTCTTTGTGTAGCCTTGGCAGTTCTGGAACTAGCTCTGTAGACCATGTCCTCGAACTCACAGAGATCTGCCTGCCTCCTCCTGCCAAGTGCTGGGATTAGATGCGTGTGCTACCACCGCCTAGCAATTTGTTACACTTTTAAATTCAGAACAAAACAAAAGAATTTTCTGATCTTTAGCGGATGAATCAAGAGCAATTCTAAAAGTCAAACTTTTCCTTCAAACTTGCACATATTTGTCAGAAAGATCAAATATTCAATCTACTTAATTTCTCCTTCCTTTAGGCTAGTTCTCGCCTATTAGTATTCAAGGTGAAACGTAAGCTACATGCATCAGAGCTTCAATGGATGTTAGAAACTTTATTTCAGCATCCCCATTTTATAAATTAAGTTCCATGCTTTTGTAAAGTTAGATTTTGTTAAAGAAACTTCAAATAAGGTCCATGACACCAGAATTCTTCTATTTAAAATACTATTGTTATGGGCCAAATTTGTTGGTTAAATTTGTGTAGCTGTTTCCCAATGTGCTGTTTGTTTATTCAATGATGATTATTTGTTTATTTACTAATAATTCATAACTCTTATGAATACACAGTATTCCAGGTGCCTCCTGAGGTGTTGGATATGTACAATGAATGGGCTCTGCCTTCAGGGAAAACTATTAGGGGTACAGATGACAACATGACAGGACAATGTATAATCGCACGAGGTTATTGGATGGGTAGAGACAAGATGCTTTGGAAGGTTCTTTAGTGAAATGCTCAGTACCAGTGAAGGCACCATGAAGATGTGATGAAAACTCAATAATTACTCTTCATCAAACAGCAATGAGTCAGGCAAAAGACATTGTGTGGATGAGGTCAGAGCATTCCAGGCGACAGAAATTCCCTCTTCAGAAGCCTGAAGCAAAATATCCAGGAGCTACCTTCTGTTAAATGGCTATTTAAAGTGTTGTCATTGTATAGTCTAATTATCTTCTCCACGTGGGAAGGACTTACAAAACATATTCAGAGACCAACTGTACATAAGACAGAAGCATGTGAAAATAAACACCCTCAGGCTGCAGTGAAACCTACTGAGTCTCCATGGATTCTCTATTAATTAATCTGATTCTCAAGAGTATTAAAAGTAGTATTGATCTTGTTCTTATCTCTTTGTTAACTAATTTAAAGGAATTTGTAGTATTTAGCAGCCAGAAGCATATATTTGTTTTATGACTACTGATACTATTAGCAGGATTTCTACCTGAAAAGGACATGTTCAAAAACAATGAAGATGGTGACTAGCTATTTTGTCAAGAAATGGCTAGGGATTGCTAATATCATTAGCAATCTGGTCATCTTAGCATGCAACCAGGACATAAACCACATAGCTCTCTTCCCTAGGGATACTGTCTTATGTTAAGTAAGTTACTCAACAAACTTTTCTTCATTTTATGTTTTGAAATGAACACAGCAATAATGCTGAAGCCAGGAAGAGTTGGCAAACCAGGAAACTCAGCTGCTTTCCACACAGATTCTGGAAGTCACTTTCCAGAACACTCAGAAAGATAGAAAACTGAAGATGACTACATGGATAGAAATATACCAAAAGGCTAAGCCTTAGAAGTTTCCCACTTAATCTATATATAAGTAGAAGTTAATAGGTGGTGCATATTCATAAAAGAGATTTTTGTAGAAACGATGTGAAATAGTATCAAGTTCTAAGGGGATTATCATAAAATGAGCTCATTTTAATTCTGGAGATTAGCTTGGATTACAAACTCATTGTTAACTAATTGAAATATATGTTGAGATGAGACAACATTATAGTAAAACAAAATAAAATAGAAGAAACAAACTCTTTTGAACTCATTCAATTAAGTTTGTGTCCATGAGGAATCTAAGTGCTGAGCAGGCAAAGTAGATCAGATGTGAATCTGCCTGACATTCTTCCTCCGGTATTTGAGAAGTGTGCTATATGTAAGTCATCCTGTTAATGAAGGTTATTATCTTGCCACTTAGCAGGCTGTGATAACATTAATTTCCTTTGAAACACATGCATTCTTTTGCAGTCCTTGCATCTTTAAACTTTGCTAAAAGGTGGGAGCTGACTTTAGAATCCATTTTCTTCTGTTGACATTCATGAAAACCATTCTGTTCTGGATGCTTTGCTTTTCTGGACCATCCTTATGGGCTATTGTGCACATTGGGCTAGAATATAGATGCTCAGAATACAGAAGTTCAAAGCTGTATTTTCTAGGGACCCTCTTGTTAAGTAAATTGTTCAACCTACTGCTTCTTGTTCTATTGCACAATATAACTAACGGAGTCATCATTATTTCATTAAGCTTTCTCAGTTTTTGAAAAGAATGTTGTGCTCTACACAGTTCTTTTTAATAGCATAAAAACTGTGAAAGCCCTTACTTTCAGAAAAATCCTAAGATCAGTATTTAGTTGTCATACTCACTTTTGATATTTTACTATATTCTGTTTTGAAGAATTTTTTTCTGTCTCAACTGAAAACAGTGAAATTACTGATTTGATTTTTTTTTAAACAAGTGATCAGATCACTCATTTTGAGGACTACATTTTACTAGAGGCTTGGGTGTGGTGGTCAAGATAGCAACTCTGAAGGCTGAAACTGCCAGAACGACTGTGAAGCTGAAGGTGTGTCAACTTGGCAGTCACAATGTGAAACACTGTGTGGCAACAGTAATTGCACCGGATTCGACCACAGTGGGAAGTGCAATACCATGCATGATTGCATATCATGAGTTTACCTGAGGGGACAGCTTTGAATACGTTGGTTGTGGGAGAGAATACAGGACATTGCTGAATGTTCTTCATACAGACGATGGAACAGTAACTGAACCAGCCCCTTTGAGCGTTATCATTTCTGTATGGCTCGGAATCTTGTTAGTTACTTGGAACTTAGTCATCTTCTAGCAAATTCAGACTGAAATGCTTTGTCTGGGCATGCTAGACAGGAACCAGTTTATGAGTTTGACTCTTCATAAGTCTTATGGCTAAATTCCATGAAATAAAATCCCAAGGATTATATTTTCAAAAGTATTCACTAAGAAATCTCCAAAGGGCATGAGAGATAGATAGGTGTTGACATTGGACACGGGTTCCCAAAAATGTAAACTCACACAAAAGGAATCGCTGATGGAATTTTGTGTATGTGGAGAAGACAGATTAACTGTTAACATACGTAACATTTTTAAAAGATTTTGTTCCATTTAATTCAAGCACCACCAGCTGCAAGCTGTACAGGCACCTTAAGGAGCATCCTCTAAGATACTTGCCAAAAAGTTAGCCATATTGCCTCATTACCCAAGTGATTTTTGTTAATACAACCAAAAAATATATAAAACAATTATTTTATTTGTCTAGGTGGCATACAACAATAATATTTAAACTGTTTAAACATGTAGAACATGAAGATAGCTATTTATTCAAATGGTTTTATACCAACCAATGGGGGAATAAAAGAAATCTACATTATTGAGAAAGAAATATGTACAGTTTTGAGTTGATCCAGTCCAGCAGATTGTTCTGGATTAGTTTACTTTATAAAAGTAAACATGTTTCTGTAGACCTGCTTCTGGCACAGGCCCTGATTAATCCCTCAGGTGCTGGGATGACTATTGACTGGTCTTGCCCTTCTCTCTTTGCCCGTTATCATGCTTACCACGATACAGAAATGACACTCCATCTAAAATGAAAATGTTATCACACTGCTTTCGAAATACAAACCTACTAATGTTGCTATTAGCTGTGGATCTACAGTTAACTTCTTTGCTCCAACTTCCGTCAACATTTCTCCGTCCAGCGAACTTTACTCTGCTTCTCAAATATGATGAACTTTCCTCCTTTTTCCCCCTCTGAAACTTCCTGTCAGATTTGTTTTAACTCATATCAGTAAAGCCTCACTTGAACCAGCACTTTTCTCAGAAGTTTCCTTAGCCTTTTGGCTTTCAGTCAGAGAAGACAGACCAGCTCTAGACTCCCCCAAGGCAAAAGGATGCCATATCAAAGCTTTGCACCCTCTGTGCTTAGCATTTGCTGGGTGGTCTGTAAATTTAGATCAGAGATAGGATACCCTGCTCTTCTCTTCAGGCTCTGTGCTTACATGCTGAAGTCCTTAGAGGGCAGGGCTGTAAAGACCAAGAAAACAGCCCCATTCCATTTTTGAGTAGAGGCTGTGGGTTTCTTTTTAACAGTAATAGCAGTCTTTAAAAAGTATCTACACCTCACAGTTTAGTATGCTCCAAAGAATAATCATAGTAAATAAGAACTAGTTTAGTGTCTATTGCAGTGTCTCCAGTGTATGGGGTAGTATTTATGGGTGTTGGGTTTGTTGTATTAAATAAAGTATCTATCCATTTTCTTTCCAGATACTTCTTCAAAAATGGCGATGGTATCAGAATTCCTCAAGCAGGCCTGGTTTATTGACAATCAAGAACAGGAATACGTTGTAAGTAGTCAAAATATTATGAAGTAGTTACCATCTTAAAACAGACATCAAAGGCTGGGGGCGGTGGTGGCGCACGCCTTTAACCCCAGCACTTGGGAGGCAGAGGCAGGTGGATC
>LOJH01010265.1:11110-32131 GCA_001685095.1 Ellobius talpinus
ACAAGAGCTAGTTCCAGGACAGGCCCCAAAGCTACAGAGAAACCCTGTCTCAAACATCAACAACAACAACAAAACAAGCAGAAAAACAAAACAAAAATTAAAAAATGAAAATTAAAATTAAATAAAAAAATAAAAAAACAGACATCAAGACGAATGAACAAATGGAGATTAATTTATGTCTCTCATATACATAGCAAGCTGTAAAATCATCCAAAGGAGGTCCTGGGTCAGCAGTGAGCCCCTACCCATCCTTCAATCCATCTTCGGATGTTGCTGCTTTGCACAAAGCAATCATGGTTAAAGGTGAGTGTGTATCCATAGCAGAGTTCCCTCTTGGACAGTTCACAGAAACTGCTTAACAGTTATTGGGAAATGAACCTGAGTGATACAAAGTCTTTCTCTAGGGACATAAAAAATTACTTAATAGCTTGTACCTATAATATCAGTACTAGAGTGTCTGAGGCAGGAGAATTGCCATTTGAGGCCTACATGTGCTGTGTACTCAGTCGCTGCCTCCAAAAGAGGAAGGACACCTTCCTTTCAGTACTTATGAAATTTTAGTCAGTGTTGCTATAATAGAGGTCCTTACTTGCCTGTTTCTAGTAGAAATCAATGTTTAAATCAGAACCTGTGATCACACTTAGGGTTTGAGCATGCGTCTGGAACACTATTATTTGGTTCTTCATTTTCCATTCACATTATTGAGATGCCACCTTACATTCTTCAGCTTTTTGAGGACCATGACATTCATTTTCTAGGCTAATGTAGTTCTCTTCCTCAACGTTGTTATGCTGTGCCTTGACCACCAGCTTGATAATGAATCATTTTATGGCAATTGTTGGTGATTAAGAAAATTGATGTTAAAGTCTCAGATCCTTTATTTCCAGGTGTGGATGAAGCAACCATCATTGACATTCTTACCAAGAGAACCAATGCTCAGCGCCAGCAGATCAAGGCAGCATATTTGCAGGAGACTGGAAAGGTGCGAGAATGGTGAACTCAGACGATCATTTGCTCATGTCTATGTAGAATTAGATTCTGAAGTTCAGTTCCTAGCTCTTTCTGTTTTAAACCTGTTGACCCATTATCACTGAGACAGCAATCACATTATTTGTCTCCTTGGTTGCAATAGGAAGACTTTTAGCAATATCGGTTCACACACTGTCCAATTAGCTGCAAAGTTTTCCAGAGGTGATGTTTTGTGTTGGAGGCAAGCCATCAATTTAAACAAAATAAGCATTGAAATTAGTGTGGGAGAAACAAAGAATTTGGTCTGATTGAAGTGCAGGTTGTTTTTTTTTTGTTTGTTTGTTTGTTTTTTTATGAAGAACCAAACTTGATATTTCTCGTGGCAAGTGTGGATAGCTTATTTTTAACTGGGTGCAATAAGAAAACTGGAAGGTATCAATTTTTTAAATTGTAGTCCAATGAAAAGCATGGAACGACTTTGTGTTCTGAACTTTGCGACTCCTTTCCCATAAGAAACACAGAGAACACAGTCCTTTGGGAAATTCGTTATAGTTGCAACAAATTTCATCTTATTCCTCTAGATTAAAAGATTGAGACTGCATCCTAAACATCCAACATGCTTTCAAAACAGGATGAGGGAGCTCTAGAGAATGACCAAAGTGAGAAATGTCAGGAGGTGCATGACTTTTGGCAACTCACTCTAATCCTTTTGTTTTTCCAGCCCCTGGATGAAACTTTGAGAAAAGCTCTTACAGGCCACCTAGAGGAGGTTGTTTTGGCTCTGCTGAAAACCCCAGCCCAGTTTGATGCAGACGAACTCCGTGCTGCCATGAAGGTAAATGATTTTTCCCCACAACAATTTTTAAGACTTGTTTTATTTGTATGATTGTTTTGCTTGAATTTATGTCCATATGTCTGTCTGTCGGGAGCTTAACCCCAGCCCCTGGCATCCATTCCAGACTCCTGGCCTGGGAGTTGCATTGGTCTGGACTCCAAATCCTAGCATGCCAGGTCCTGACCCCTCCCAGGGGAAGGGTCAGGACCACTCCCACAGAGTATTTAAATGGGGTTCCAGAGAAGGAACACATGGTCCTGGGTTTGTATGGGCTCCCTGCTTTTCTCTCTCCCCAGCTATGCTCTCGGCCACCCGGGAGCACCGCTACTTAATCAAACATGGGCATTTTATTTTATTTAATCTGTTTTAATTGGATTTCTTTGCGCCATCGGACCGGCTCATGTTAGAAAACATTTCTAAGAATGTCCTCTTTCTGTGCCTGGGACTCTCCTATATTGGATCATATTATTGGGGTTATGGATGGTTGTGAGTAACTACATTGATGATAGGAATTGAATCTGGGTCTTCTACCTGAACAAGTGCTTTTAACTGCTGAGCCTTCTCACAGCCCTCTAAATGACTCTTTTTAAGAAAAATTCCTTTCCGAAAAAAAATATGTACAGGACAAATCTATGATTTACTATAGCTGGGCCTTCATCATCTAGTAAGGACGGTCAATCATTTCAAATTCAGTGAATAAGCAAGTTAATATTTTAATGAATAAATTAGCAGATACATGAAAAAATAAATATTGGAACTAATGTTCTTCATGCAATTTAAATGCATGTATCAAATATCTACATTTTTAAATCTTTACACCAAATACTGAACATAAACTACTTTGTTTTTAGAACAATATTCTATTTTTTAAAATATGAACACAATTGGCTAAATGACAAATTACAGCACACTTTGTGTGGACAAAACAAGTTGAAAGAATGTAAATGTATTTTCTTTTCTTTAAATTCAGGGACTTGGAACAGATGAAGACACTCTCATTGAGATTTTGGCATCAAGAAGCAACAAAGAAATCAGAGAAATTAACAGAGTCTACAGAGAAGGTCAGGTCTAATATCTGTGTTCTTAGTCGGAGGACAGTGTTATGATTTATGGCACGAGTGACCCTGGCAGGTTCCACTATGAGGCAGACAGATATGCCATGTGGATAGAGCTTGAGTATAGAGTTTATTCAGGGGGTATTGTGAGGGTATAAGGGTAACGGTACGAGGGGAAGAGATAGAGAGAAAAAGATAGAGGGACAGAGAGAGTAAAGAAGGGAAGGAAAGGCAGAGACTGCCTCTTCAGAAGAACAAACACTCAGAGTGAGAAAGGAAGAGAGAGGAGACCAGCTTGTCTCTGCTGGAAGGGTGTGTGTAGGGGATTGGAAGTGGGTGGAGCTTGTCTCTTAAATGGACAGAATACCCAGGTCAGCTCTTGTGTGATTTAGAAAGTCTACATTTTAAAATGTTCCCTTCCTGTTTGATACATATCCCTGGAATGCAGGATGAGATGCAAGTGAGAAAACACAAGCCCCAATCCATGTGCAGCTTACACCTTAACAGAAAATGCCTTCTGGGGCTAGTGAACACAAATTATTGCAAAGAGAATTGGATTGAGAACATTGGCTTTACATAGCTTTCTAACCACATTTCTATTGCTCTGAACTACCCTGTGCCTTTTATTCTGAAAAGATTAAATAGCAAGAATAAATATTTCTGAACAGACCACTTTCCATTTATCTTTCTGATCTCTTGTTGGGAACTTTAACTTTACCACTGAGAACATAAATCATTCAATTCCTCATTCTTTGTGCTTAAATAGATACTTGGCATGAAAGACTATCAGTGACTCATTGCACAGAGGCCTCGAGTCAAATGATTCAGTCCTCACTGCATAGGGGACGGCTGTGCATCTCTGGGGATTTTCTAGTTCCTCTGAACTGCTGGCTTTTTTGTTTTGTTGAACTAATATGTGACATCATGAAGAAACCTTGTGTCTGACCCTCTTACCAAGCACTCAGGGGACACCATTGCACATTGTTTTCAGTTTTAGTACATGAGTCAACCACATCATTTCTCAGTAAAAATAATTCAATAGACATAATTATTAATGTGTTTGATAAAATGCAAAGGAAGACATCCACATTTCCCTATGATCCTAAAGATACGGTCCAGAAATAGCTTAAGATGCTACTTTTACTTTGCTACAAATTCAGTTATTTTTCCCGTTAAAGCACTATATTTTAAAATAGCCAAATGGATGTCTGTAGACATGAGATTTAAATTAATGCAACATATGTGAAATTGAACATATTGAGTATTTATAAATTTATAAATTTATGCAAATAAATAACCAATGATCAAGCAAGTACTTTTTTCTTTTAAGTACTGTTCTATACATTCTAATGATTAAATTTTCACATACTTCAAAATGATTTGGTAAAGCTTGTTTAAACAATTCCTTCTTGTTAGCAAGTATTTATGACTAAATTTTCGTGCATAGTATTTCTCAGTTTCTTTCCATCAATCTATAGGAAATTATTTTATAGCCTAACATTTCAGCTGCACAAGTTTATTCATTTTCATAAAAATATTTTGAGATTTGTTACACAAGTCATTCAACCATGTAAACTATCAGTTAATGCAAAAATCATGATTTTTTTCAATAGTTTACTGAAAAAAATTATTTTCTCATCTCGTAGAACTAAAAAGAGATCTGGCCAAAGACATCACTGCAGATACATCTGGAGACTTTCGGAAGGCCTTGCTTTCTCTTGCCAAGGTATAACTTAGATATCTTTTTTACTATGAATATTAAAACTTTAGATTGGTGAGTGTTTTCAAAGAAGGAGAAACTCTTTCCTTTATAATTAATACCAGCTAATTGATTAATAATACTTGTACGTATTGGAGGAAGTAATGTGATATTTTGATGTATTTTAATTTTTTAATTAATTCTTTAGCTATATTTTCTCATTCTACACACCAATCCCAGTTTCCACTCCCTCCCCTCCTCTTGCTTCCTCCACCTTCCTTTCATTCCACCTCCATCCACTTTTCAAAAAGTGGATGTCAACAAAGTCTAACACATTGCTTTGAGGCAAGATGTAGAATCAACAATATAAAAACTTCATAATCGCACTTTCTACTACTTTTTCAGGTAAGATATTTGAAGTTTATCGTCTGGTCATTAAAAAATACCCACTATGCTTTGATTATGTTCATCTTACTGTGTAGTAATATTGCAATGTACTCCTCATGTCTATTAGAGACTGCCCTTTCATTAGCATCCTCCAGTCCAGTCCCATCCCACCATCTCTGGTCATTATCAATGTATAGTCTGCATCCATGGGTTCAGGTGTTTTAGGAAGCACATCTAAGTGAGGTCATGCCAACTTGCTGTGTTCTGTCTTGCTTATCTTTCTCAGAGCAGCATTGCTGCAAATGATAGATACTGTTTTCACTATTTTTCCTCAGAAATTATATCTGATTTTAAGAGAATTAAGTGTATCCTGTGATTACATCCTCTAGAAAATCTTACAATATGTTGGGGAATTTTTCAGGGTGACCGTTGTGATGATCTGGGTGTGAATCAAGATTTGGCTGACACAGACGCCAGGGTAAGCAAGGGGGAGACAATATCAATGAAGCAAACCTCCCTACCTTCTTATTCCCTCTGACTGGAAGTCGATCTCACGTCCTGTGAGAAGCCAATTGTTTCTTAGTGTTCATTTCATTAGACATAGATTTTTGTAGGCCAGGAATGGAAAGTATAGTCTTTATGTTTGCAATTTATTTCATTGTTTAGAAAGCCAGAGATGACTGAAAAACAGTGAGAATCTGTCTGTCTTTCCCAAGAACTCTTAGATTGAGAACATTGCAAATTTTGACTTTAAAATATAAGAACATAGCTATATGCAAGGCCAACACCTTGGAGGGTAGTATAAGTTGCTACCAATTTGAGATTCTTTTTCCTCTGTCTCTCAATTTGCTGGGACTAGAGGCATTCACCATCATGCTCAGCTGGGAAAGGAATTTATTGCTGAATAAAGTTAAATCAAGAAACACATTGAACATTCTATTTTAATAGAAATTGTGCAAACATATCAAAAACAATAATGATATATAATTGCCTATAATAAAAATTACTCTTACTTTTGTGAATATGCTTTCCCTTTTCAGACTATTAGGGCTCCCTGATATATATTTATGGAGACTGCATAATTAGTACGGTGAATGATTACATAGAAATTAATAGTTTAAGGTGGGTAGTAGTGGTGCATGCCTTTAATCCCAGCTCTTGGGAGGCAGAGGCAGGCAAACACTTTGAGCTTAAGGCCACCCTGATCTACAGAGCAAGTTCCAGAACAGCCAAGGGTATGTAGAGAAACCCTATCTAGAAAACAAAGGAAGGAAGGAAGGAAGGAAGGAAGGAAGGAAGGAAGGAAGAAAAATGTTTTAGAGTCAATAGAACATATTTGTAACAAAAAGACAGGGATTATTATTTTCACTTGCAAAGGAGGAATAATTATATTTAAATTGTTTTCTAAGATTGTACAGCTTTCAAATTTCACAGTTGAAATTTCTGTACAGAAATCATAACATCAAAATTGCACATCCTTCAGTAGCTAATAAATGTGTACAGAGGGGGAAAATGCAAGACCTAGGCATTAGTTTAATTTATATTGATTGATATTACTTGCTAAAAATTTCATTGAGCAAAAAAAGTAGAAAAGGGAATCTGTTTTAATAAGTTTCTTGAGTTGTCTTTATCTACAGAATAATTTTAACGTAATAGACTCAGCAAACACATACCCCTTATTCTCTGTTACATTTACAAAGCACCTTGAGAGATACTGCCGGCATTATTGTCCTCACTCTCAAGAAGGGCCAATCCCAGTGATGCCTACTCTGATTGTATGAAGTTCAGCATAAATGGTTCTATAACCTTTGTTAAATATAACATTTTGTGTGTTTTTCATTTCAGTACATGGTCACATGTTTACTTATTGATTTTTTGACAGGCTTTGTATGAAGCTGGAGAAAGGAGAAAGGGGACAGATACAAATGTGTTCGTTACAATTTTGACTACTAGAAGCTATCCTCATCTTCGCAGAGGTAACAAGAAATTAGTTTTTCTCGAATGTGTTCATGGGAGATCAAATGTTCCTCTGGGAGGACAAGTGGGAAGAAGGAAAGAAAGACGTCTTTCCATATCAAATGGATGTAGCGATGCTGACCACCCAACCGCTGTATGCCTATTTCTCAGCTTTGAACAGCCACTGTTCATGCCACTGAGAACATACTTTGTGATTTTCGAGTGGGTAACGTCCTTTATTTTCACCATTTCTGTCCTTTCGAAGTTTTAGAGTAGTTATGACAAGAGATATGAATAAAATATAACAAATGCTAGAAAAAAAGATGCAAAAACCTCTCTAGGGTCTAAATGAAGGAAAGAATATGCAGACAGTCCAGAAATAAGAGAGAGCAAAAGAAAATCCCCAAATTCCTAAAGATTCAGAGCTAAGACTTAGGGTCTGAGTCTTTGGGAAGGGAGAGTGTAAAAGGGTAACACAAGGTTCATTACTGTATAGCAACAAGTCAAGTTCCTATGTTAAACAAACTGAGTTTGCTGCACTGAGGTTAGAATGGAAAGAACTATTAATTCTGCTGTGAAAGTAGTAAAGTCGTTAATCTCCTGTCATTTTTCATAATGGTTGGCACTTGCAATATGAGGATGGAGTAGACATATTATGTGGAGTCATGCAATTAGCCTTTAAAATGTCACCGAAGTTCGGTGTACCCAAGTGACTCCTTGAATCAGTTGCCCTGATTTTGCTAGAGTTTGTTAGAAGACAGGCTGCTTTGAAGATATCTTAACTTCAATTTCCTCTTCAGTGTTTCAGAATTACAGAAAGTACAGTGATCATGACATGAACAAAGTTCTGGATCTGGAAATGAAGGGTGACATTGAGAAGTGCCTCACGGCCATTGGTATGTATAAGGTGCATAGGTAGAGCTCTGACTTGGGCTTGTACACTTGCATTTCACTGCTGCCTTGTACAAAACTAATATATAAGACAAACCCCCTGTAAATATGATACATCTATGCATCTATGTTCAGAATGATATAGTGTGTAAGACTGATGAAGAAATAGGAAGGCCCTTTTTAATGCAGCAGATGTTCAAGATATGCAGATGCAGAATATATTTTTGAGCTCCTGTTTATAAAGCAACGCACCAAGCAGGCCATACTACCTGAGCCAATACAGATGCTTATCAAGAGCAGCACATTCAAGTCTGGTGTAATCATGTATTCAGTCTTGAGCAAGTCCTGCATGATCTAATCTAGTAGATCGGGGGTAACTTCTGAAAATCTGAACCTTTTACATGTGTCTTAGGGACATAGTCTGCTTCTGCAGGTTAGTGATCTGAATGTCTAAGAAGCCCTGATGTATATCAGTCCTGCTGTCCACAGATCCCACTTTGAGTAGCAAGATAAAGAAAAGACTCCTAAAAATGTGCTACTATTTCATTCATATCAAGCCACTTTATATTCCTTCTGCTACTTTACTGCCTTGACAAATGTTTGTGTACAACACGAATCAGGTATTTATGTGCATTGCCCTTACACTGGTTTCCCCATACCCACAGAGAGGCTATATATTCAGGGTAGAGTCACTACTGAATATTGTCAGGGGAAAAACTGCTGATAACCACCTTGTAGAAAGTGACTCTGTCTTCTAATAAACTAAACATTCTACTTAGGCAGGAGGGCTAGAACTCTTTTGGCAGTTATTTCCTATTTATTCAGTGTATATCTTTATTTTGCGATGAATTCTTCAAGCGAAATTTGCATCTCTTACAGTGAAATGTGCCACCAGTGCCCCAGCTTTCTTTGCTGAGAAACTTTATGAAGCCATGAAGGTACCGTTCTACTTACACACTTTACTCAGAGGACAAATATCTGTAGATAGGAGAGCAGAGAACCTAATGTTGCTTGAAAATCACAATATATATCTTTTAAAAAATATGCTTTATGCGGTTTGAGGGGAAAAGTGTATTAGAATAAACTTGTTGGATTTGTACATTCTTTAAAAAGGTGAATGTAAAAGTGATTTTGAGGTTAGCTAGCAAGATGTTTATAGATGATTTATGATTTGCTTGAAACCTGAATCACCAGAAAAAGAGTGATGCATTCCTCCTTTTAGGGTGCTGCTTTAATAACCCACTTCAACCAAGGTTGTGAGCTTTATGTTTTTGCCTTTCTAATTATTCTTCTTTCTTGCCACAGACTAATAGTGATCTTTTAAAATGTCATTCCGTATTTAGAGAAGTTGGTATTGGTATGCATTTGAAATATCACTGTTACTTTATTACTCAGCAAGGAGTTTGCTATACAGGAGGTTACCCCAGCACTTGCTTTTTGAGATCTCAAGACAATGGTTATGAAGTGATCCTTCCTTTGTAACCCACACATAATAAAGCTCAAGAGAAGGAGAGGGGGGCATGAAAAGAGCTAACAACTGAAATAATATTGAGGAGGTTCTGTGAAATGATAAACATGTTTCCAATGTTTCTCAATCAAGACAGGCACAATAGATCTAGTTGAATATTAATTAATTCTCTCTCTGTATGATATGAAAAAAAGAACATATGCCCAAAACTTCAGGAGTCAATATAGCTTTCTCTGATCTAATCTAAAACCTTAAATCTGGGCCAATGAAATGACTCAGCAGATTAAAGTGCTTGCTTTCAAGTCTGATGACCTGAATTCAATCCCTGGGACCCACATGGTTGAAGGAGAGAACCAACTCCTGAAAGTTGTTCACTGATCTCCTCATGAACACTGTACCATGTACATCCATAAACATGCTCTTGAGTGTACATACAGACATCAATATAATAAATAGTAAAATATAATAAAAATGTAAAAACTTGAGATTTAAGAAGGAGTATGGTGTAAGTAGGTGAGCATGAAGGAAGAAGAGATAGGAAAATAAAGCAGGGCTGACTCAAGAGAGGAAAACAGCATACACTTGGAATTGAGAGCAGAACCAGTTTATTCAAGACAGTAGGTATGATTAGGTTGACAGCCAAATGGCTATAGAATTATGAAGTGTAGGCAAAGGCTGCTCATTCATCCCCGGCTGCTCAGACCCAAAATAATTACACAAAACTGTATTAATTAAAACACTGCTTGGTCAATTACTTAAGCGTATTTCTAGCTAGCTCTTATATCCTAAACTAACACATCTCCATTAATCTGTGCATCACCACAAGGTCATGGCCTACCGGCAAAGTTTTAGCAGTCTCTGGCAGAGGTGTCTGTCTTCTGTGGCGGCTACATAGCTTCTCATTGACTCTGCCTTCTTTCTCTCAGATTTAAGTTTAGTTTTCATACCTAGATCTTTTCTGCAAAGCCACTGGCCGAAACAGCTTTATTCATTAACCAATAAAAGCAACACATAGACNNNNAGCCACTGGCCGAAACAGCTTTATTCATTAACCAATAAAAGCAACACATAGACAAAAGGAATTCCCACACCAATGAAGGACATTGTATGCCCTGAGAAGATAGGTGGTTCATTGTAGGAGAAATGGGCGAGCGCTGAAACAGTTATAATAGAGAGATTAGATTCATGACTTCAGAGAAAAGCAACAACCCTTTGCTGTAGTGATATTTTGGTTGTGCTTTAGCAAATAATACTTGCCTGAGGATCCGAGTGAAGAGCTTGCCATACTAGTTAGCTATAGAGGCCAGGCAATGGTAGCATACACCATTAATCTGAGCACTTGGGAGACAGAGGCGGATGGATCTCTGTGAGTTCATGGCCACCCTGGGCTACACCAGATTGAATCAATCTAAGTGAGAAACAGAGCCAAGAGGGGGTGGCTCACACCTTTGATCCAGGCACTAGAGAGGTGGAGACAGGAAGTGACAGGCTGGACGGAGAGAGGAACATAAGGTGGGAGAGACAGGAATTCGGGATTCTCTTGGAGCTTTCTTAGAGATGGCATTCAGTCTGACAACTTGTAGAGACAGGATATCCCATTTGGTCTGAGGATCTCTCGGCTTTCACCCCCTAAAATCTGACTCTGAGTTATTATCAAGACCAATTACAAATCTCGCTACACTTTACTGTTATTGGGTAGTTCAGACACAGCAAAGACTGGATGGTGGAAAGCCAGTTAGAAAGCTGTAGAGACCCTTTACATCATTTGCTAATATAACTCTTGGTTTCTTCTTTCATTGCCCTCTCTCTCTCTCTCTCTCTCTCTCTCTCTCTCAGTGTGTGTGTGTGTGTTATAAAGATATGCACAATGGGAGGAGAGGGAGAAGAGAAGAGCATATAGGGTTGATTTTCTCTATGCAACATGTGTGGAAAGCATAAATGGGACTTCTTTTGAAAATCCAGTCTTCTATGAGAGATTTCCTGAATGTAATGAAATCATGGTCTATCTGCACAGGGAGCTGGAACTCGCCATAAGGCATTGATCAGGATTATGGTCTCCCGTTCTGAAATTGACATGAATGATATCAAAGCATTTTACCAGAAGAAGTATGGAATCTCTCTCTGCCAAGCCATCCTGGTATGTTTGGCTTTTAGATAATAGCACCTCCATAAAAGAAAGTTCTTTGTGCAATATTTTCCAAAAGGAGAGCTAATGTGCTGTGCTGCAGATGTACGTACATTGCATATATAAGATTGACTCGACTTCTTAGGGTGAATGATTCATAAAGAAATTAAGCTTCATGTAATTAAATCTAGTCTATCAAAGAACCAGCTGTATTTTTGAAGCACAGAAAAATGTTTAGTCTTTGCGCATAAGCAGTCCTGAAATAGTTCAGAGCTCTTAGAAGTATTGATGCAACATTGTAATTTATTTTATAGTTAAAACTGAAGAATTAAACACTTAGTAGTAAAATTAATTTCTAGTGTTTTACTTATTACTAAATATTTTTCTATGTAAAATGTTTAAAAATATATGTTCAAGTCATATTATTAGAATGTTGGAAGATAACACATAACAAGAACTCAAGTGGGATGATCCTATTAGATGATAAGTATTTAAATTCACATTATTTGCATTTGACAATTAAGAAATATGAAGAACAAAAGAGAAAGTTATAGGCTGTAGTTTTCACTCTTTTTTGAGTGATTCAGATATTTTTTTATGTAGAGTTTCAGATTAATCAATGATTAATATACCATTGATTATATGGTATATTAATTCTTAGAAATAGTTGTCCTAATACACAACAAATATTTCAGAGTAGACTTTATTCTTCAAATCTTTTGTTTCTCCTCTGTAGAAAGTTTAATTTAGATTTTTTTAGCACAGTTCTACCACACACTGTAAAGTACTACCTGTTTTGCAGCTGACTCTACAATTATCATTCTTTTACAATTAAAATAGCTTTTCTTCATCATGATTTTGCATCACGTGAAATATACTCTCTTTTGTAACCAACAGGATGAAACCAAAGGAGACTATGAAAAAATCTTGGTGGCTCTGTGTGGTGGAAACTAGATGTCCCTGCAGCTCTGCAGCACTGTGATACAAGCGTCTCTTAGCTGCTGCTTTTCCTCTACCACATAGGCTTAAGTAGAAGAGTTGTTTTAGCAGATAAAATCTCATTGCCCACTTTGAATAATATAGCCTATGAATAAGTTTTATATCATACCTCAGTAAAATAGAGAAATGTATTCTTAGTTATCGTTATCCCAAATTATAAATCCCTGTAAGCAAGTTACTTTGTTAGCGTTCCTGAGAAATAAGTTTATGTAAACTAAAATAAAACAATGTTATAAGACAGTTCGTGTTATTGGCTCTTATATTTTGATTTTCTTTTGTGTGTGTGTGTGTATGTGTGTGTGTGTAATCAAATGATTAGTTTAGCAAAGAAGAAAAGTCAGTTTTCCCTATTTGAAGATGGTTTTAGGCATAAAGTCACAAAGTTGTACCAGACAGCTTCTCCAGATAACCAACAATTTCCTCAAAGTAGTAGGATACAAAATCAATGTACAAAAAGCAGTGCTTTTCTGAATACAAATATCAAACATGCTGAGGACAACATTGTGGAAGCCAACCAATCAACAATAACATCTAAGAACTAGGAATAATTCTAAGTAGGTGCTAAAAGCTATCCACATGCAAAGTTTCAAATCTTTGAAGAAAGGGATTGAGGAATACACTTGAAGGAGGAAAGACTTCGTTAAGCTCAAGGAAAAGTATAATTGATATTGTGAAAATGGCCATTCTGGCAAAAGCAAACTCAATTAAAATCTCCATTCCAATTTTTTTAGAAATACAAAAGAAATACTAGAACACATGGAAGCACATAATACCTCAGGATAGACAAAGCACTCCTAAGAAATAAGAAAAAGTCTGGAAGGATTACTATACCAGATTTCAAGCTATGTAACAGAGCTATGGTAGTACAGCATCACTGCATTGGCATAAAAACAAACTTGTAAATCAATGATACAAAATATAGCATCTAATTATGAGTCCACACAATTACAGAAACCTAGTATTTGAGGAAGATGCCAAAAATTCACACTACAGGAAAGATAGAATCTTTAAGAAATAGTGCTGGTACAACTGGTTAATTCAAATATGAATGAGTAGAATTAGACTTGTATCTAGCACTCTAAGCAAAGTGAGCTCCAAATGGATCAAAAGGCACCATGTCAAGCCTGACACACAGAGACTGCTAGAGGAAAATCTAGGCAATGTCCTATAAAGTGTGGGTGCAGAAAAGATGGTCTCAGGGCTTTATTTGCTCAGGAATTAAGGGCCAACCATTGACAAGGGGAACCATGGGACGCTAAGAAGTTTCTATACAGCAAATGAAACAATCAAGTGGAGAGGAAGATCATAGAAACAGAGAAAATATTTGCCAGATATATAGCTAATAGAGGATTTATATATAAAATATACAAAGAACTCAAAGACAAATAATTTAGAAAGAAAATTATCCAGTGGAAAACTGAAATACATATCTGAATGGAGAGATGAAAAGAAGAAATAAAAATGACTACAAAACATGTACAGGACAGTTGTGAGGCTTGGAAAAACTGTGGGGCCACTAGCAGTGGGACCAGGATTTATCCCTAGTGCTTGAACTGGCATCTTGGGGCACATTTTCTTTGGAGGGATACCTTACTCAGCCTAGTTGTAGAGGGAAAGGCCTTGGTCCTGCCTTGGAAGTGATGTGTCAGACTTTGTTGACTTCTGATGGAAAGCTTTATTCATTCTGAGGAACGGATGGGGAGTGGGGTGGGGGGAAGGGTGAAGTGGGAGGAGGGGAGGGAGTGGGAAATGGGATAGCTATGTTAAATCAGAAAAGATTGTATCAAAAAATCTTAATAAAATTGTTTGATATAATCAACTATTGGGGGAAGCAAATTAAAACAACTTTGAAAGTATATGATGTCTGTTTATGACATCTAAGAATTATAAATTATTCCTCATGGTAATAGCACCTTTTGCTATAATAACAATTTTTAGCACTGCTAATATGAAGAGAATGCAGTGCATTTTCATAAAACAAATGTAAATTTGAAAAAAAATCAAATTCAAAATTGCATTGACATTGCATGAATGATAATGATCAAAATAAAATAACATAAAATAATAGCAAGTACAGGCATGGATGCACAGATGTAAGTGGCCATAATGCACTGTAAGTAAAATTGAAACTGACCCAACTACTGTGGAAAACAGTATGAAGAATTTTCAAAAAGCTAAAAGCAGATTCATTATAACTCAGCTATTTCACTCACTAGTGTATGCTCAAAGGGCTCAACACCCTACTACAGATACTTGCACAGCTGTGTTCATTGCTGCTCTGTTCACAATAGACAGAAAATAAAAACCTAAACAGTCTTCAATTGATGGATGGAAAATGAAAATGTGGCACATAAACACAATGTCATTCTCTTCTGATGCTGCGGTGATTTTAATGAGAAAGCCCACCATAAGCTCACATGTTTGAACACTTGGTCCTCAGTTTGTTGGAATATTTGGGAAGAATTACAAGGGTAGCCTTGTTAGAGGAGGTGAGTATTGGGTGGGCTTTGGTAATTTTAAATCCCACTCCCTTCCCAGTTCTCTCCCTTTGCCTACCCTGTGTACTGCTCCAGTGCCATGCCTTTCTGCCTGCTGCCATGGTCCCTGCCCTGTCATCCATAGACTCTAATGTCTTGTGTCTGTGAACCCCAAATTAAATACTTTCTTTTACAAGTTGTCTTGGTCATGGTGTTGAGTCATTGCAATAGAAAAGTAACAAGACGATGTAAGAAAAATGATATCATGATATTTATAGATAAATGAATAGAACTGAGAAATATACTGGGTGAGGCGACAAAGACTCAGAAAGACAAATGCTCTATGTCTTCTCTTATTTGATGATCCTAGCTTCTAATCTTGACATTTGAGTGTATAACCTGGAGTAAACACAGAAACCACAAAGTAAAAAGACCCCATGGAGAAGAAGGAGGAGGTAGTCAAGTAAGGGGGATATAGAAAACAGGTGGTATGGAGGTAGATATAGTAAAAATTAGGGGACTTCACCAGGGAGGATGGAGTATAATAAAGAAGGAGATGGAGGAAGAGGAGATAAGTAACAGTAATGAATCTTAGAAAGCCACAGTGATGCATAATGTACTATGAGCTTACTTATGAATCAAATGGAGTTACAGCCTACCAAGTAGCTATTTTAGAAATCCATGACTTGTCAACATGAAGAGAATAAGTGGTCATTGAGAGTCCAGTTCCAAATGACACATCCACAATGCAAACTGTATCCCCAAGGCTAAAGGGAACATTACAGAAGAGGGAGGAGAAAGATTGCAAGAGCTACAGGACTGGGATGCTGGATTTGAGATTTTTGGGGGTTTTTTATATGTGACATAGAAGCAGTACTCAATATCTCAATGATATAGTTGCCTAAAGAAGAACTACAATTAGATAACTCCAGTTGACATGACTACACAAATGTAGGAAATTTCATGGATTCCAGTCTTAGATGAAGATCTATAGGCAATCAGAGGCTGCTGAGAGGAAGAATCTATTCAATCCATTTCACAACTATCTCCTTAACAGATAATCCAATATCAAGTAAACAACCCTAAACACACACACACACACACACACACACACACACACACACACACACTGTTACTTTTCAGTGTTGCTAGTATATTCATGTACACAAGCATCACTAAATAGATTCAGCAGATACATAGTAGTATTCATAGATGTGTGTATATATATATGGTATATATGTAACAATATAACAATAAAGAAATAGAGGACATGAACTTGCTAGGGAGTGGAGGTGACACAGGAAGAGTTGGAGTGGAAGAAATGATGTAAATGCATAGCTGTATATGAAATCTTCAAAACTGTTTAAAAATTAAGATAACATTTTGGTGTAGGAGGCCCTTCTGTATTTGTATTGCTTTCATTGGTTGAATAAAGAAACTGCCTTGACCTTTTGATAAGGCAGACTTAGATAGGCAGAGTAGACAGAACAGAATGTTGGGAAGAAGGGCAGTGTGGCAGACACCATAAATCTCTGGCCTGGGACGGTCGTAGGTTAGAATCTCTCCCGATAAGCCACAACCTTGTTGTGACATACAGATTATTAGAAATGGGTTGAATCAAGATGTGAGAGTCAGCCAATNGGAGGCCCTTCTGTATTTGTATTGCTTTCATTGGTTGAATAAAGAAACTGCCTTGACCTTTTGATAAGGCAGACTTAGATAGGCAGAGTAGACAGAACAGAATGTTGGGAAGAAGGGCAGTGTGGCAGACACCATAAATCTCTGGCCTGGGACGGTCGTAGGTTAGAATCTCTCCCGATAAGCCACAACCTTGTTGTGACATACAGATTATTAGAAATGGGTTGAATCAAGATGTGAGAGTCAGCCAATAAGAGGCTAGAGCTACTGGCCAGGCAGTGATTTAATTAATACAATTTCTGTGTGGTTATTTCGTGTGTAAGCTAGCCAGGCGGGACCGAACAAAAGGACCCGCTCCTCTCCTCTTAAAACAGATTGGTGCCTGGGCGGCCAGGATGAAAAGCAGGCCTGTGTCCTCCCACAACAACATTTGAAAAGAGGAGAGGCTCCCTTTCCACCATGTAGGCTAGGATTGTCTTCAGGAACCCACCACGATGTCTGTTTGTGGCACTTGGCCTGTATTCCTCTCTAAGCTCCCACCACATTGTTGTCTCTCTGTGTATCCATGGCAGTCAATAGACTCTTCTAATAAAGTCCCTAGTCCTCATTAATCTGTCTCAAGGTCCTCTCAAACCACCTGCCCCATCCAAATTTAATAATAAGTAGGGAGAGAGGCTTTTCTAGAAACAGGCTTCTGAGATAAAGCAAAGGCTCAGGAGAGGGTTCTAGAAAGGCAAGATCACACCTAGTTCTCTTATCCCACCACCAAGAGCAGAGGCCCGCAAGTGCTGTTACCTGGCATAAACCATTTATTAGCTAAACCTATTATTAGTCAAGAAATGTCCTGAACCCCTACCTCACTCAGCTCACATCACAAAACACAGTCTTTTAGTCTGTTTTGCTAATATCAATAAACATTGGACTCTTGCCCTCAATTGATTTATTTACTTCCATAAACAAACATTGTTATGCATTTACCTTTATCTCTTACTGCCTGTTTTAGCATAATTCTTTAATGTTATTATCGTTTTCAGAACTTATTACGTTTAATGACTAGAATATAGGTCAAGTCAATGATGCATTTTGGATTTAAATTAGCATTCCTATCTTTAATAGGTGATCTATACTCTTAAGTCCAGGAGATACATGTCACTATCTCACTTTATATTACTTTTCATTAGATATAATGACAGTTAAAAATATAAAATGAATTACAAGCAGTATGAAAATGTTATTTTTATCAGAATGTAAATCTGATCATCATCACTACTTCTCTCTCACACTTTATCTTACACACAAACACAGGTGAGAAGGCAGGGGAGGAGGGAGGAAGGGAGGGAAAGAAAAGAGAAAGAGACAGAAAGACAGAATGGCTCATGTCCTATGGACTGAGGTATGTTTGAAGAGACAAAAGATATGAGGAGAGGGCTGACATGGGTGACTGGCTTGATTGACACTGTGGGTCATGGTGATGCCTCTGCCTTGGCTGCTGCTGGGGCCCATGTCTGGGTTCACCGCCCTGATGTGCCGCCATGTATTGGCATCTAAGGTTCCTGATACCACCAAAGACTGAGAGGATAGGGCTATACAGAGTTAGTCCTGCCCCTCACTGACTGCAGCCCTAGGGAGAACTGGTCATGTTACTCACTGGCTGAAGCAGTCAGGAGAGAGTATCCTACACTTCTCCTGGGATCCACAAAGGAGCTGACCCTGTGTGCACAGCCACAGGTGGGCTGACCCTGAGGGCATGAGAATGGGAGAACAGGTCTCACTTGCCATGTGCTGAGGGAAAGATGCCTCCCCTCCCCCATCACCAAATGCAGCGCTCAGGAGAAGAAGCCCTGTGCCTTGTCTGGTCACCACAGTAGATTTGACCCTGCATTCAGGGGTGCGGGTAAGCCAGAGATGTTCCTCTGGTCCCTGGCCCTTGCCACTCGCCACCTGTGACACACAAGAGAACTGATCCTCCCCTCCCTCTTACCAGCTACAACACTCAGGAAAGCAGGCCCTGCTACTTGTCTAGGCAGCACAGGAGATCTGAGCTTTGGAGGGGCAGGCGAGTGGGCCCTGTGGGTGTGTGAGGGTGAGATAGCTGGCCACACCCCCCTCATCTACTTTGTGGTGGTAAAGGTGAGGATAGGTGCCATTCTGCCTTTCCCCTACCACCTGAGGTGGCCAAGAGAACCGACCTTACCAGCTGCCACACTCTGGAAAGTGGGTCCTGTACCTCTCCTGAGGAGCAAGGCAGAGCTAATCCTACTGTCCACAGGAGGTGCCTGTGGACAGAATCTGAGACTGTGAGAATGGTAGATTGGCCTGCACCACCTGGAGAAGGTGGAAGAGCTGGCCCTGGGGTCAAAGGAGTGGGAGAACTGGCCCTGCTCCTCACTAGTTGAAGCACTTGGGGGAGTGGCTCTGTGTGCCTCTCCTATCACCACAGTAGAAGTGACCCTGCTGGTGTAGGTATCTGAGAGCAGCCCCTGAGGGCATGAAACCTGCCCCTTGCTCATTGCTGCAAGGGATTAATTAACCAGAGCAAGGCTGGAGAGCTCACCCTGAGAATAGGGGAGAGCTGTCAGGCTGAGCAAGCCTGCAACTACCCAGGCCCAGAATCAGCTTTATGAGTTGGTCCACCACCAACATCTATTCCATCTATGATCTGCTGGAGCAGATGAAGGGGCGTGTTCTGCAGACCCAAAGCTGCAGGTTCCCCACTACACTGGGCAGCAACAGGATATCCAAGAAAGATTCCCAGTGAGGGTTCAACACTGATAGTGTAGCAGACACTAGAGGCCTTGAACTAGACCAATGTCTCTTTGCAATGAACACTTGCAAGGAAAGACATATGGATAAAAGGGTTTAGTGCGTGGCTCACTGTGTGACACTGTAGTTTCCATGACGAGATTGATTTTTTTCCCTGTTTTCCCCCTTTTCTCTTAAATTTTATTTTATTTTTGGGGGGAGGTTGCAAAGGCAGAGGGCAGATACAAAGGGACAGGGAAATGACTGGGTTTAAGATGCGTAATATGAAAGCCACAAAAAATAAATAAAAAGAAAGTTAAGAGAATGCATAAACCTTAATATAAAATACTTGCAAATAAATAAAACCACTACATACTAAAATTAACTAGACCTAAAGTCTACATACAACTCAATGAATCTATTTATAGTTACAACTCCTATTTGAAGTGGAAATTATGAAGCTCCACATTAAATCTTACTCTTTCAGTACTAAATAGATTGGATGCACTTATCCACTACCAGAACTAGAAATTCCATTACAGGATTAGAACTAGAAAGATGATCAGCTTTATCGTCTCACTTATACCTCATGTCAGTGTGTGCCTTCGTCCTATAGTAGGTATCAGGGTTGGGATTTTCTATTTAATGTATAGGCATAACAAACACCTCATAGCTCAGAGCTATGTGAAAGCTGCTTGGAGATGAATCATCATGTATTTCTCTACAACCATCCATGAAGATGGAGAAGAGACTTTAAACACTTGTTAGGAGTTTTGTATTGTGGGGTAGGGGTGGGGCACTGAGCATTAGCTTTTTCCTTCCTATGGGAGAGTTGCTGCCCATAGGTAGTCACTCTCTTTTCTAAGTTACAGTGTCCATTAGTAAAACAATACCTTTATGATGTTTAGAATTCTGTGAAGTTTACATGTAATAGTGCTGAAGTGACTGACATTTGACAAGAAAGTGAAAAGAACATCTTATAATAAATCAAGTGGGAGAAAAGGAAAAAAATCTGTTTTGAAATAAATAATTAAATGATTTGTAATACTGGGTCAGCCAGTTTAATTGATCATGTCTTATATATTCATCTTGTTATTGTAGATAGCACAGACCTCAGGATGATTAAATTTGGCTCCAAACTGAATTAACTTGAAAATGGTGAATTGTCCATGAAGAAAATGTTATCCTATCCTGTTACAGGCTGGGCCAGCAAAACAGGACTAGGAATAGTGAGGGAATCCACAAGTGCAAGCAGCCAAATGGAAATAGTCCTTCCTGATGGACAAAAATGCAGGCCTGGGTTGTTGTCTCAGTAGCCGAAGGGACCTCCTTTCCAAATAGATTCATTGGCCTTGACATAAAAACATTGTGCCTTCTTGCTTTTACCATCCTGCCTACTTTCTAGATCTGAAAACCAGCTCTAAGGTGAACATCTTCACAAATGAACTCCAGTCAGTCTGGATGCTTGATTCATGCTGTATACTCTTCTCATTGGCGTGGCCCCAATCACTGTCCATGCTTTAGTGTATTACAAGAAATATGGTGATTATAAATAAACAAAAAACTCAGCATTCAGAAAACCCTCAGTAAATATTAGAACATACAGCTGCCACTGCCCAGGGTTATGTCACCATCATGAGCAATAGACTGTCCTCTAATATGATAATGTATGACACAGCTCATAGTATGAGAAAACTACACCATTTCCTATTTCTAGGAAGACAAATGTTATGTGATGGAGGAGGGTCATCTGTCTATGTGTTACTTTCATTGGTTAATA
>LOJH01010266.1:7507-20265 GCA_001685095.1 Ellobius talpinus
ACACACACACACACACACACACACACACACACACACACACACACACACATACTGCATACAGATACAAATAAGTACAGAACATACACATTTTTCACAGGATCTTGGTTGGTGCCCTTGACCTATCAGACTGAAGCAGAGGTGAAAATGGCTTGGCTATCCCTAGACTGCAAGCCCCCACACCTCCCTACTGTTGGGATTACAGAATTGCTGCTTCATGTGGTGCTGGGGATGGAATCTAAGACTTCAAGCATGGCGGCAAAAGGTTCAGAATTTCCAGGTCACCGTCAGCCATACAGTGAGTTTGAGGCTGACATGGGCTAAATGAGATGCTGGAAAAACAAGCTACATCACCTCTTCTTGCTGCTCACGTCACACAGCTTCATGGCTTCCCATGAGGTAATATCTTGGCTTACTCTGGATGGAAGATATGAGACCAGATGAATGGCAGCATTCAGAGGGCTAACATGAGTCAATTCACAGAAATGTCTTTGTCCTCCATCATGTCCCAAAATGCCACCTCTCGTCTAATGCCTGGAGGTTCTCAAACATCTCTGAAGCATGATAGCCCAATGACAGCCCACATCAGCATCCTGAACGTAAGTGTCCATACCCACACATACACCCACCATTAACATCCATGGACATTGGCCAAGGAAACGTTCCCAGAAATGTTTTTCCTGAGGATCCGCAGGGAAGTAACTTTGATGGGGATGAAGTCCATTCACAAGAGTGGAGGTCACATTCTTCCACTTCCTGTGGTGACCTCAGGGTGCCTTTAAGTTATTTTTTAAAGGAGGCTGAGAAGATATCTCAGTGGGCACAGAGCTGGCCTCCTAAGCACGAGGACCTGAATTCCGTTCCCAGAACCCGTGTAAAAAGCCAGGTCAGCCATATGTGTCTGTAATCCCAGCACTGAGAAGGTGGGGACAGGCAGATCCCTGGGGCTTGGTGGCTGGACAGCCAGCCTAATAAAACTCCAGGCCAGTGAGAAACCTGTCTCAAAAAAAAAAAGCCAAAGCGTTCCTGAGGATCAGTACCCAGGGTTGTCCTCTGACCCCCATACAACATGCACTGTCCCTCACGTAAGTATAGAAATAATTAATTTGAAGTGTGCTATCATGACATATTAACCAGGAGGAGCTGTCTGGACTTTCAAATACAAATATTGAAAATACAATTAGCTACAATATGATGTGATAGCTACTGACATTGAATTGATGTATTGTAGATAAAAGTAAGTGTATAGTGTGCAGATTATCTGAATGTTGAGAATATCAGAATTAGATTAGCTGTAAAAGGAAAAATGTGGAACACATTCCTTCTGGGGTACCCTCTCAATATGGGGTCACTATCTATCCATGAGATCCACTCTACTACACTCTCCCAGGAGCCATTAGCCCAGAGCAAACTGGGGCCAGCAGTAGATCTCACAGGCTGCCTGTGGAGAGAAGCACACTATACAGTCTGCTTTAAGTGAAGTGGAGCCAGACTTGGGTTCCCTTGGGGTAAACTGTCTGAGCATGTTCCTGCTACAGGGAGACGCCAGCACTCAGGAATAGCTCTATTTTCCCTCCAGCCCTACCCCCTCTCCTTGGGGGCTGCTCAGAACATCTATCTAGAGGTGGCAATGTTGAAGCCTGTGTGCAAACAGTGCACTCTTGGCCACTGTGCATTCTTCACTATGACCAAAGAATCATTTTTGATGGGCATTCTGGATGCAAAGCATCTAATGGTTTCAATGCCAGCCTGCAGACCATGCCTCCCACAGCAGACCCAGACTGTAGCCTACCAAGTACACACCGTCTTTCTTTTTTTCCTGTGGCAGGAGGTCTTCTCCAGATGCTGGCAGAGTTGCTAGGTAGAATGCCCTCCCAACACATGCAAGTGAACAGCTATGGACAATCAAGGATGTCTGGGCAGACTGGCAACCTTGTGGAATAACCATTGGGCTGGCTCTGGTGTCACTGGTCAGCTTTAGCCAAAGGCAGAGCCAGGCAGCACTCAAGTGATCATTTGGTCCTATGGGCCAGCTCTCATTTTCACCACAGCTGAGGTGTGATGAAGCTCCGCCGCAATGGAGCCCCGGACAGGTCCAGCCACCAGAGCTGACAGCAGCTCTTTATGACACCAGGAGCAATGCCAACAGCCGGTACAACATCTGTGCATCAATTAGCAGCAAAGACATCTCTCCTGGGGTGAGGGGACAACAGGACATTGGAATTGTTCTCCCTCTTTCCATCTGTGCTTCCTGAAGCCCACAGAGCCACAAAGAGGACACCCCACAGATGGTTTGGGGTACCACAATTACTGCTGTTTCTACAAGAGTCTAACTGGCTCAACATCAAAGAAAGAGCAACCCTGCTGGTTAATGACAGCTAAGTGGAGGAAGCCAACAGGCAAGGAGAGGTGGCTGTCCATGGCTAGGAGCCCTAGTTCTTCCGGTTTTGTTAGCTGTTGGCCACTGTGATTTACAGTGGGACTCTTCCTGTGTAACTCTCCCACTCCAATAATGAGCCATTTGTGGAAGCCTTCACAGGCCTTGCCTGATTTGTTGCCTCACCATGCATAAGGAAGAGCTACAGACTATTCCATCAACAAAGACTGTCCCTCCACTTCTGAGACACTAAAGACAGTTCCTGAAGCTATTTTCTGGGGCAATTTGAATCTCGTACTATGTACTGTAGTGGGTCTGCCTCGACACCAGAGGGCGCCCCGTGGTCATGTTTCCCTCTGGGTTGCAGGACTTCTGAGTTTGAGCAAAACCAAGAGTCAAGGGCAGAACACAAGGGATTGGTTTGTTTTCTTATGTTTGCTTTGCTTTGCTTTGTTTTGCTTTGCTTTGCTAATAGTCCTCTTGGAATAGCGTCACACTCTCGACCTACATAATTATTTTGCTTTGAGCAATGTCCTTTGACCCACGCTGTTGGGAACCCTAACAGAGAAACGATTTTGTTTTTCTGAACCTTGCTCTTTCATTATGACAGTTGTTTGTGTTTGCAAACTGCTTGTTTCAGAATGACGCAGAACTCCGAGCTCCACAACTGCAGGATGCAGGGGAGGACAGCATTTCTCACCGCCCAAACAGACTGTCCTATCTCTGCATTTACCACCCACCCCACCTCACCCCACCCCAGCATCCCGTCTGCCCTCTAGCGCCTGTACTCCCACCCATCTCTTCCTCCAAGGGGATAACGAGTTCGAACACGCTCTAGGTGACAGAGAACTTTCATCTTCACTAAAGGAGTGGCTAGAGTTGGTCATTTTTGTCACTGGGGGCTTCATTCACAAGCTGGATGGCTAAGTCTTTGTGAAATTCTGTGGCCCATCAAAATAGGTAAAGATTGCCTCTTGTGCCCCAGCCATCCCTTTCTTTCTTGACTTCTCACCAAGGTCTCTGAAGTCACAACACCATGTTTGTATTTTTGTTTGAAGCGGTCTCATGTAGCTCAACCTGGCCTCCAACTCACTAGGTAGCTCATGGTGATCTTTCTTACATTTTATTTCTCTCATGTGCATGGGGTTCTGGGCATGTGGGAGCCACACACATGTGTGGGGTCAGAGGAAGACTTGCAGGAGTTAGTTCTCACCTTTCCTCATGTGAGCCCCAGGAATCATGGCATCAGGCTTGGCAACAGGCAACCTTACACACTGAGCCATCGCACAAGTCCAAGGGTGATCTTGAGCATCTGATCCTCCTGCCTTCGCTTCCTGAGTGCAGAGGTTGCAATAGAACTCCACCACACACATTTTACCGGTTCTAGGGACAGAACACACGCTTTGTTACATGCTAGGTCGTTGCTTTACTGACTAAGCCACAGCCACAGCCCACACCACCACCTTTTTGAGAGTTACTTTCCTACACAACCCTTGACATTTTCCACCAGCCCTTCCTCTGCATTACCTCCCTGGACTCTCATCAATACAGAGGTATTAATGAACAAATTTCTCCCATCCATACATCTATCCATCCGTCCATCCATCCATCCATCCATCCATCCATCCATCCATCCAGACAAAGCTGGTAGTCTATTCTGTTTCCCCATGTTTGGCGTGTCCCTTCATTAAAGATAAACTATTACTATGTTATATTTGATTGCTCCTTGATCACATTCTACCAGCATGGGCACCCTAAGGAAAGGGCTAGATACAGCAGAACAGTTGGAATCTGTATTAAAAAGCTGTGCATTTCCAAGGCCTTGCAGGGCCCCTGACACATAGTGAGAATTTTGTAAATGTATATGCACTTGGATTACAGCACCCACTTGATAGACAAGATAATCAACACACACCAAGGTTCTAATTGATACCACCTTCGCTGTTTGAAGGAGCCGACAAGTACCTACACAGCATATCAATAAATAGAGGAAAATGCCTCGTGTTCTGACTCTGGAGCAGGCATCCTGATCAACACAGCAGAGAGGTGCACCCACAAAGGAGCAGGGTGCAATCCAGGAGCCCGGGTCCTCACAGGGACTGCTGGGCCCTAACCACCTCCAACTCATGTAGCTCTAGCATTCAGACCTTCATTCATTTCCTTAGTGGGAAAACATCACCTCTACATTTGCACAGACTCATTACACACACACCAAGATAATGTTTTACCCAGGAGTGAGCAACTGTCACACTACATGTGCAGATGGAATGGAGGCCAGCAGATCCAGAGGACATCCCCTGGGGTGAGTCTAGAGCATGGGAAGGGAGGACACGGGAGGGTTAGGAAGTACAGTAACAGGCAGGAGACTGAAGCATGGAGCTGGTCAAATGCCTGCCTTGCCAGAAGTTCAAGTCTTAGAAGCCACATAAAAGAGCCAAGTGGGGGCTGGGCGGTGGAGGTGCACCCTTAATCCCAGCACTCAGGAGGCAGAGGCAAGTGGATCTCTGTGAGTTCGAGGCCAGCCTGGTCTACAGCTGGTTCTAGAACAGGCTCCAAAGCTACAAAGAAACCCTGTCTCAGCAAAATAAAATAATATAAAAAGAGCCAGGTGTGGTAGCACATGCTTACAATCCCAAAGCTGGGGAGGCAGAGATGAGTGGATCCAGGGATCATAGACCAGTTGACATCACCCACTTGGCTAGTTCCAAGATAGCAAAGGATTCTGTCTTAGAAAGAGAAAAATGAGGCAGTGGATAGTATAAGAGGAACAGCAGCTAAAGTTGTTCTCTGGCCTCCATATCACACGCACCACACACACACATACTACACGCACCATATACGCAGAGATATGCAACACACACCTCACACATACACAAGCACATACACTGTAAATACATACACACACATAGAGACACACACTATACACACACATATACACACATTCTGTAACACGCATACAAAAATACATTGTTTTCATATACATACAAACATATCCTTACACCCACACATATAAACAGACACAAATTACACAGGAGAAGCTGAGTGTCCATGTGTCCAGAGAACAGTATCAGGAAACAGGACAATGGCTTTTCCCACCAAACAAAGGGAGGTCTGTGCTTGAGGAGGAGGCAGGGTTGTTCTCATCCCATCCAGAGTGTCATTCCCTTTCTCCTCTGAACTCCACCCCATCCCCCTTCTTTTTACTGCTGAAGCCCTTACACACATGGGGTTTTACCCCATATCATACATTCCCACAGCATTCTGAGCTTGTACTCCACGGTGAAAATCCTAATTATACATGGTAATTTGCCTATCGCCTTTACTCACCACAAGATTGAAAACCCCAGGAGCAAGGCTCTGAAATCTGCTTGTTCAGTGCTGAATTTCCCCAAACTAGCATATAGTAAGTGATCAATAAACACCCATTGGACTGTTAAATGAGAATCAGCAAAATATGGGCAATAGTAGGGGCAGGAAAGATGGCTCGGCAGTTAAGAGCACTTGCTGCCATTACAGAAGATCCAAGTTTGGTTCCCAGAGCCCAGATCGTGGAGCTCACAACTGCCTGGAACTCCAGCCAAGGAGATCTGATAGCTTTCTAGACTTCTTAGGTACCTGCATGCATACATTCATGCGCACACACAAACACACACACTTGCGCACACACACACACTAAAAAAATCTTTAAAAAAAACTGTTGGAGCCCTGGGTACCCATGATGGCAGTCAGGTCCCAGTCGTAGCTGCCTCAGTTTAGCCTACAGTCCAAATGAGGACGTAAGTAACAAGTTCAGCCAAGGTGACAAATTGGTACCTCAGCCAGTGGGAGTCCGAGTGGGAGGGAATGTCCTATTTCCACTTGAAAAATGCAACCTGCGAGTTTCAGCAGCTCACCCTGTCATTGGGACACAGCATCACACCCTCTCCCTGTTTCCTCTCAGTCATGACTGAAAATGCATTTCTTCCCATCAGGCTGCTCTGATGAGAAGCAAGCAACTTGCCTCCCCTCAGATGTGTGATTTGTCTGTGCACAGTCAGCCCCAAGACCCTGCAGGGCTCTGCTGTGGGCATTGCTATCTCAAGAGCTGAAGCAACTGAATTACCCAGCCCAAAGCCACAAGGGCCTATGAAGGGGGCCCCTCATCGTGACATTAGTCGGTACTGGAAAACTTGTATTTAACCAGAGCTCCTGCTAAGTGCTTAACGATCAGGGCCCACTAACTCTCCCATCTTCACTAACACCTAGGCAAGTGACCAATTCCGGCTCACAGCAGGACCCGCCACAGAGTTACAGAAGCCGCTCAGTGTCCCCAGCTTAAAGTCACAGAAGCCTGGACTCCAGTTCAGTTCTGGAGCAAATCTCACCCCACAGCCTACATACCCTTCACACAGCTAACCCGGCTTGTTTCTCTTCCCTGAGTCTCACTTGGTGAAGAACTCCTTCATCAGGCAATCATTGACATAGGAGAGTTGAACGGTGGTCTGGGCACAGTAGTCCCCCAGGGGCAGCCAGTCTTCATAAACACTACAAAGGCAGTCTCCAAAGTCTCTCTCTCACACACACACACACACACACACACACACACATTCTTATTTATTTATTTATTTAATGTGCATTGGTGTTTAGCCTATGTGTGTCTGTGTGAAGGTGTCAGATCTTGGAATTACCAACAGTTGTGAGCTGCCATGTGGGTTCTGGGAACTGAACCTGGGTCCTCTGGAAGAGCAGTTAGTGCTCTTAACTGCTGAGTCATCTCTCCAGCACCNCCCCGCACGCACTTACTTTTTTTTCTCTCCCATCCATAGGAGAAAGTCATTCCCCTCCCCCACAGCACCTTCCAACTCATGCTTTCTCTCTCTCATGCCTAACTCCTTTTCCTGGTCAGTTCATCAGCTCTTACGCCCGGGGGGGTTCAAATCTGACAAGTATACAGGCTGACGCAGAGCCCACTCCACCCAGCCAGTGTCCTTCACAAAGTCCACACACCTTTATCATTCATATCTGCAGGGACGGTTCTGCCAGGCCTGCCCAAGCTCTAAGTCTAACCCTGAGTGTAATCACCTGGCCCACCCCTTTAGACCCACAAAGGCTGCTGTTCTTGGAGTGACAGAGCTTCCTGCCTGCTCAGGGCTCATGGACTTATGACGAATACTCACCGGTACCCAGAGGGAGAAACCTGGAGGATAAAGGTTGTGGGTGTGCACGTTCACTTTGTGTGCTTGCTGGTTTGTGGTGGAGAAATCCATCGCCGTGATCGACATACTGCAGTTCTCCCACTGAGCTTGGCCCCAGCCCTGGCTGTTCACCTCTTGGAAGTCCAGCACTCCAAAACTGGAGGTTTGGAAGAGGCTGATATTTATGGAGCATGTACTGTTGGCATCACCACCTTTTCTAAAATATTTGATGCTCAAACTACTTGTGAAGAAATTTGCTCTGCCCTGGATTCGTGGATAGCAAAGACGAGATGCAGAAAGATCAAATAACTTCCTGTGATATGGAAAGGATTTGGGGCACAACTGTGTTTGGTCCTCTGCCAGGCTGCCGCGAGGGGTTAGTTTTGAATGACGATGTGTTGCAACCCAGAATCACCCTGGGAAAGCCATAGATAGAGGAATCACGTAGATCAGGTGGGGATATCTGTGAGGGATTGTCTTAATTGTTCATTGACCCAGCACTCAATGACACCACTCCCTAGACTGGCCGCTGGCCTCGAAAGAGAGGTAGCTGAGTAGCTGGCAAGCAGACAGCATGGATCTACTGGCTCCTCTCTGCTCCTCACTGTGGAAGCTATGGAGCTCGCTTCCACCCCCACACGATAGACTGTGATGTGGAATCAAATACACCTTTTCCTCCCATAAGTTGCTTTCAGCCAGGGTGCTTTACCGAAGCAAGGAGCAACTGCCTTGCAACCCCTCTCTGCAAGACTCCAGGTTTACAAAGCAGAGTCTGGCTCTTCCCCTCTCATATGGACCTGCCGAGAAGATCGATCCAGGGGCCATTTTCATTCAGGATTTAAAAGAGACTGCATTTGATGTACAAGCAAACATTTGTATTCTCATCTGCAAGTTGAGCACTATGGCCATCTCTGTAGGTACTGGATGTATAAGTGAGCCGCAAATCCAATTTGATTGGCCGCTGTGCTTATTTATTCTCTGCATTATAATTGCTTAGACACATTGGACCGACCAAACTTATAAATGTCAAATTAAACAAGAGGCAAATGTGCTGGCTGGCATCTGGGCCATATTGATCCAGGTGGGTTGATGCACAGCCTAAAACAGGTCTTTGAAGGGACGGCCAAACTTTCCAAAGCTATTGACGGTTTTCCCCAAGGTCTTTCAATCACCACACGTCTAGCCTGGCTTTTGAATTGCCTAGCCTTTGGGTGGTGAAATCACAGCATATTGTTTTAATCTTTTTATAATGGACTAGTGTTCAATTCAAATAAACATGTCTCCTGAGCGCTAGAGGCGAGAGGCCATAAAGGTTGCATGCAGTTATAAAGCCGCACTGGTCTCCCAAAGCCTGCGTTACAATTCTCCATCAAAACCCATTTCAGCCTCTGCTGACATCCTCTCTAAACACAGTCCCAGGAGCACCAGCAGAGGTATCCCCTAGACAATTGTGGGTGAGTAGGGGCGATGGTGTAAAGGCTCTATTTCAACCTCCACACTCACAGAAAAAGCCAGGCTTGGCACCATCAACTTGTAATTCCAACCCTGGAAACCACTGGCCAGCTAGTCTCACCAAATCGCTGAGACACTTTGTCCCCAAAATCAAGCAGAGGGATGGTGAGGGTGTCTGGGCAGAGAAAAGCCCTTGTCTTCCAGCCTGGCCACCTGAGCTCAACCCCCAGGATGCACCCGGTGAAGAAGAGAGCTGACTCCCACAAGCTGTCCTTTGACCTTCCCATGAACATAGTGACACATGACCCAACTCTCAAAGAAGTTTTTTTTTTTAATTGGTTTTGGTTTTTGAGTCAGGACAACTCTATGTGGTCCTGGCTGTCCTGGAACTCCCTATGTGGGCCTGGCTGACCTTAAACTCAAAGAGATCTTCCTGCTTCTGCCTCCCAGGTCCTGGGATTAGAGGTATGTGCCACCACACCTGGCCAATGAAATTTTTTTCAAGTGGAGAATGGTTGAGGAAGACACGAGCTGTCCGTCTCTGGTCTCCACATGCACCTGCACACATATGGAGAGCATGTACACACACACACATACACACACACACACGAAACGACATTGCTGAAGGTAAATTCTCAGTCCCTTTCCCTGAACGTCTCCCATCTCTACCCGACTGAAAGTAGTGGTTTGCTCGTAACATCTTCCTAATAAAAGCATGCCATCTGTTGGATGACTAGCACAGGGAACGGATTCTGAAGAGGAAGGAGGATCGTGGAGAACCAAATGGGCACTGGGGGCCTCCAGCTTCCCATTTGCCCAGAGCTGGCACCACTGGCCAGCGCAGTGCTCTGAGCATACATCTGGAGCATCTTAGACTTGGATTCTGGGCTTCTTTCCTAGAATTTTCCACCCAGCAGGGGCCAAGACACTGCAGGTTCTTAACAAGTCCCAGGCCATATCAATGCTCCTGGTGCAAGGCCCTTGCTCAGCAAGCCCACACCTAAGGACTGGGGTCCAGCTCAGTAAGTAAAGCGCTTGGCCAACAAACACGAGGATTTAATCCTCAGAAACACGTTTTAAAAGCTAGACACAATGCCAAGCATGTGTACTCCCAGACCTGAGGAGAGGGGACAGATGGCTTCCTGGGACTCTCTCGCCAGTCAGTCTATTGTGAGTGAGCTCCAGACCAAAGAGAAACCCTGTCACAAAGGAGCAAAGGAAAAAGATGACCCTGAAAGCTGTCCTCTGACCTGCATGCTTGTGTGTGTGTGTGTGCGCGCGCGCGCGCGCGCGCACGCGTGCACACGCGCAATAGAGGAGGGGGAGAGAGAGAGAGAGAGAGAGAGAGATGCTCTTTTAAAGGACCCAGGACCAGTGGCACCTCACAACTCCAGGGAATCTGATGCCCTCCTCTGTCCTCAGTGAGCACCTGCACTCTCACACACACACGTGCGCGCGCGCGCGCACACACACACACACACACACACACACTTAAAAATAAATCTTTCAAACAAAACTTTTTAAAAGAACAAAGAAAACCTGTGCTTGGCGAGAAAACCTCAGCTCCTGCTCTCAGCCTCTCTCTGACCGTGCATAGTATTAAAACCTCTGCTCTAAACCTCTCAAACCTTGGCTCAAAACATCGCCCAAAGGCTGGTCCAAAAATAACTGAAACCAGAACAAGAATAAATTCCTTTCTCCTTAAAGACACAGGGAGGCCACTGCCCTCGCAATGCAGCAATTACTTTCTTTAGCCAGAAAGCAGAAACAAAGGGTGGTCCTGGCCTGTCAGGAGACATTTTGGGGAAAGTTTCTGTATGAACAGATAGAAGAGTTGGATTCTGAATATCTGAATCCTCTCTGGGAGGTTGTTCCAAAGACACCATTAGCTACAGAGGTTGCCCAGCCACTAGATGGCAGTCCTCAATTGACAGTTGGGTAGCTCGTGCCGCTGGCCCCTAAACCCTCTTCCTCCCTGGATGACACCTACAAGGACAATAAAAGGATGATGAATTTGATGGGCTAAAATAGGCTAGCTTTTTCTCTGGGGAAACCTGCCTTAAAGAAATTCATTTAGCAAATGCAACCCCTAGAACAATGAGCCAAACCAGGCCTGCGTACATTCCATTCGGTCTCTAAGGACAGGACCAAAATTCCCACACTTACATTAAAAAGCATGGAGCCAACTGGTCATATGGGAAACAATGCAACTGATAGTGACCTAAATTTAGATACGCAGTGAAGGATGTGTTAAAATTTTACATCCTAAGCCAAGCATGGGGACACATTCTTTCTTGTGATCCCAGGACTCAAGAGCCTAAGGCAGGGGGATTGTGAATTTGATGGCAGTGTCGGCAATGGATTGAGACTCAGTCAAGGAAAGAGGGGTGGAAAGGAGAAAAGAGGAGAAACTAAATCCTAAACAAGGGAAAATTGTCTCAAAATACATTTTCTGATGGATGGCCCTCCAAAACATATAGGTCTAGGGTGAGCACTGTTTTCCATGTCAAAGTGCAGGTGCATGAGCTGGGCGACTAAGTAGCTATAGGCATGAATAAAATAAGGAAACTGTCAGCACGTCCAGAGTGGGTGGTGATCACAGTTGAGCCCGGCCATCCATTAAATGCAGTTGTCCTCTCTCTGCCCCAATGGCCACCTCAGTCACCTCTTACAGAAGCTGCATGTGGATGCACATGGATGAAGACTTGGACTTCCCCTCCCAAGGCTTTAGAAAGTTAGTTACAGTTCCTCTGGCTCTGATAGAAATGTGCTTTGTGCAAGGGTTGTCTGGATAATGGCTTCCATTTTCACTGGCCGTGTCTACAGAAGCCCTGAATGTTGTAAGGGCCTTTCTTTGGTCTCCTGTTGATGATATCAGTTGATTCCAGACTCCACTAATCTTTGGAGTAACCCAAGAGCTTTTTCCAAAACCCAAACCACCCCAACCTATTGCAGAAAATCTTGTGGAGAGGACGGTGGCGCTGGTTTCTGAAATATGTACACTTAGGGCTGTGTATGTAATTCTTATGCTTTACTGTTGATGGAAAAATGACAAGAAATAAAAGCTTATGTAGGTTTTATACAAAGGCTATTTGTGTGTTCATGTATATATGGGTGCTGTGTGTGTGTGTGTGCAGGTGCAAAGCACATGTATGCACATCTATATGAAGGCCAAAGGACAACCTCTGCTGTCATTCCTCAGTAGCCATCCAACATATGAATTTGAGGGTCTCTTGTGGAACCTGCTAAATATGGGAGACCAGCTGGTTAGGCAACACTGCGGATTTTCCTGTCTCCACTTCCTTATGAGCTTACAAGCATATATCACTATGCCTGAGTTTTTACATGGATTCTCGGGATTGAACTCAGCTTTTTGTGCTTTTAAGGGAAGCACATTGTCTTTCAAATGCAATTTAATGTACAAATATATGTATAAACATATTATATGTGTGTGATATATTCTGTATATATTCATATATATAGGCCATAAAAGTTAGGCCTATACAGAGTATAGTGTAGTGTAAAATAGTTAACACACTGACTAGGCTGTGTAGTGTGGAATAGTTGTTTACACACTGACTAGTCTATCACATGAGTTAGAAATGGATACTTCAAGCACCATTCCTCAGATCCCGGATTACTTTCTCCTCATCCCTAATGTCCTGTGTTACCTGGAATGAGAGAATGATGTTTTTTTCCAGGATCTGTTTGAGAGAGAGAGAGAGAGAGAGAGAGAGAGAGAGAGAGAGAGAGAGAGA
>LOJH01010267.1:0-30083 GCA_001685095.1 Ellobius talpinus
GTGCGGGAGCCGTGCGGGACAAAAAGCAGGCCCGTGCTCCCCTTTCACAACATGTGTGTGTGTGCTGCTTTAGGAAAATTTAGTATTTGTATGATAGACCTGTTTTCTCCTTTTATTGTTGATCTATGTATTGTTGAATTTGAAGTAAGTTTCCTATAAACAACATATAGATGGGTGTTTCCTTAGCTACTCATTAATTGCTGTCTTTCAGTTTGCTACATATCTATATTTAATGTAACTGCTGACATGTTAAGGAGTGAGTTATGAAAGTAAATTCATTTTTATATTTCTGTTTGCTTTTTAAATTCTTCTTGAACTTTTTTTGTTATGGTGGAGCCTCTGCCAAAGAACAGTGTCATCATCTGTCTTAGCTTCAATAACCTATAATACAATATAAATTTAAGCCATACTTTAAGGACACTGTTTACAAGGCTCAGGCCCCACTGCCTGATTATCACACTCTGTTCTAACACAAGTCCCTGCTAATTTCAGAGTTCTAGAGCGTTCTGCCTGAAGCTCTATGAAGGGTTCTTATGTTCTCATGCTCTGGTCCTCACTGTCCTGATGATGACCCTAACCACATTCCTTCTCTATTGCATATAACTGTCTTCAAATCTGAAACAAGCATGTCTTGTTTTTCCTGCTGTTTCAAATGTAAGTCTTCACCCCCTTTCATTTCCTACAAGAAAACAGTGACCAAGACAAATTTTTCTCTGAAAACAAAGGTTCCAAGACTCTTGAAGGAGAAGTGACCCCAGACAGCCAATAAGTCCAGGCAGATGTGCACATGTGCACAGAGCACTACCCATGGCTGCACACTGAATGCTACTGTTACTGGAGTTTCCTTTGCTCTAGCCCCACATTGGGCACCAAAATGTTGGTTGTTTTAATCTTTTCATTCTTTTTGCTTTTTTGAGGGATCCACCACCCAGCTTTTAAATAAATCATGCACAGAGAGACCTATTGTTGCTTATAAATGCCCAGCCTTAGTTTGGCTTATTTCTTGTCAGTTTTTCTTAAATTAACCCATCTACCTTTGGCCTGCTGACTTTTATCTTTCTCTACTTTGTGTACCTTCCTTTAATTCTTAGTCTCTATGTTAGTTAAGCTCTGTGGCTGGGCGGGTGGCCCCTGATGTCCTCTTCTTTTTCTGTCTTGTTCCTCCTTCTTTGTCCCAAATGTCTCCTCCTCTTTATTCTCTCTGCCTGCCAGTATCCTTTCTCCTTCCTCCATATTGACCATTCTTCTCTTTATTAGACCACCAGGTGTTTGAGCCAGGAAAAGAATCACAGCTTAACAAAGTTAAAGAAATGTAGCATAAACAAAAGTACTACATCTTTACATTGTTAAACAAATGTTCCAGAACATAACAAATATAACACGCATTAAAATAATATTCTACAACATGTTACACCCTGAACAAGGAATTGCATGAGGCTGAAATATATACTCTATCCCACATTGTGAAGTTCTGTTCCTGGTTGGGATTACAACGACCTGGAAAAGTGACATTTTTCTAAATCAAATAAAGTTGATAGTTTTTAAGTATCCCTGTTTTCTCCTTGCAGCCAGGGGACTACTCACCATAACTGAACAGGCTCTGGGAAATTAGCTCAGCACTCAGAACTATCATTGCTTCAAGACTCACAAACTTTCTGAGACCATATTTTGCCTCATATCAAACATGTTGACACATACCCAAATCCCATATTAATTTGGTACTGATGATATGGATAGATTTTTTAAAAATTATTTGGCAACTCATTTAATGTAGGGTTAGGGATGATTTCTTGGCAATCATCATGAATTTCTGAGAATTCTTACAAAATGAGATAATGTGACCAATTAATCACTTTCAAAGAATAATGACATTTTAATGAATACTAATTTTAACAATTAATGCTGTTGACACAATGCTGTATTTCATAGACATTTAATTAAACATCTACTAACATTGACATAGCAATTTCAATATTTTGCAGACAGTAGATTTTCAGCTTTCATACTTCTTATGGGTTCTTAGGAAGCTTGGGTCTGTGGCTCCCACTGTAGAGCATACTGAGGACTGGGCTCATCCCAGGCTTTTCTTGAGGCTCTAATGTACAGGAAATGGGTGTAATTTCTTGTCTAAAGCCAGGAACATACTTGGCAGAGTCAGTAGTAGGTTTGGGTCAGGATCTTGGGAGCTTTTCCCTGAGGCCCTGATATAGAGAAGAAACACAACTCCTTCTCTAAAATCAGGGATATTATTGGCAGAGCTAGTAATGACCTGGGTCTTGAGGGAGCTGTGGCTTCAGACCTTGAGAACCTACCTTTTCCCAGTATAAGGGGCTATGGCTACCAGTCCCAAGATCACTGTGTTCTCAGTCTGTAATGTTCTTGAGATGCCCCATGTTTCTCTTGTGTAACATTGTTTGATTGGCTTCCCACTGACTTCATCCCCTTGTGTGATAGTCTCTGTTGACTTTGTTTCTTTCTGTCTTAGAAATAGTACATAAGATGCTGTACTTCTTAAGAATTTGCTTGAAACAAGGCATAACTTACTTGTTGGGTGGTGGTGGCACATGCCTTTAGCCCCAGCACTCAGGAGGCAGAAGCAGGTGGATGTCTGTGAGTTTGAGGCCAGCCTGGTCTACAGAGTCAGTTCTATGACAGCCAGGATTATTTCACAGAGAAACCCTATTTTGAACCCCCACCCCCAAAAAGACATAGCTTAGCCAAGACCTCCCAATCTCAAACCTATCTGTCTCCTTATCTTCTGATTCTCTAGTCTTATCTCTCAGGACCCTCTCACTGAAGAATGACCTGCAGCTGTTCAGTATTTGACTGACAGGAACCTAGAGAGAGGGTATCATTACATTCCTGTGGGGCCTACTTTCTGAGTCCTCATTGCTGCCCACTTAAGTTGGTCTTTTTCCAGTCAATTGATGGCATTAACATCTCCCCTTCTGGCTCTTTGTGCCCTTTTGGTGATATTAGATTACCGCAAGACATCATTAATACACTTCACAAAACATGAATTTTTTTATAACTGGAACAATACTATTTGTAGAAAATAAATAATTTGGCTCACTTACAGTCATTGCATGGTTCACATGCTCTCTGCATTCAGGGTCATCACCAGCACCTAGAACAATACCTAGAATGTGGTAGGTGTTATATCCCTATTTCTTTTATGTTTTATATAAGCAAATAAACTAACCATAATATAATAATGCAGACTATTTCTAATATATTAAAAAAGAAATTTGGGGTCTGGGGGATGTCTGAGAGAGTAGGAGCACTTGCTGCTCTTGCAGAGGACTGAAGTTTGGTTTCCAGTACATGAATGTTGCTTCAGAACTGTCTGTAACTCCAGTTTCAGAGGATCTAATTCTCTTTTAAGGCCTACATGGTCACTGCATACATGTGGTGCACATACACACATGAAGTTAAAACATCCATACACATAAATAAAAATAAAATTTTTGAGAAAGAGTGGGTTTCAAGCTTGAAGGCCCCTGCTTTAAAGTTATTACAAAATGAAACTGGCTTAACAATAAGATAAATCCTACACTCTCATTCAAAACACTCAGCTCTCTGGAGTGGCAGGTTCGCACCTCTATGTCTTTAAAAGAGTCTTGGTGATAGCTTTGTATAACTCTGGTTTCTCTGTCTCTAAACCAAAGTTTTGTCTGCTACAAAGGACCATCTACTATAAACAATCTACAGGTTTCCTCAAGAGATAAAAATTACTTACAGTGTTTTATTTGTTTTTAAACGTATTTATTTTATTTTATTAGTATGAATATTTTGTGTGTATGTATATAAGTGCTGGCTGAAGAGGTTATCAAATCTTGTGGAACTGAATTACAAATGGTTGTAAAACACACATGGGCATAGAATATAGAATGAGAATAGAATCCAGGTTCTTTATAATAACAGCAAATGCTATGAATTTTTGAGCCATCTCTTCATCCCTTGTTTACAGTTTTTGAATAGTGTGATTTTAAGTTTTTTCCCCAAGTAGGATTTCAAAAATCTTGGCCCTCAATAAAAGCCATGGTTACTTTGATGAAAAGGCATATTCAGAATTCCTAGGAGAGTAGAGTTCAAATCAGTAATCACTCAAAAAGACAACTTATCATTGTCAAATATTTATGCAGGGAATGACTACAAGTGAGTTGTGAACTTATATCCTACTTACCTCATGTCTGAAAGGAACAGTGATTTGAAATGGCTTGAATTTTAGTTTGTAGTTACTTACAATGTGTTCTTTACTCTGAGCCATTTGCCAGTAAGATAAACCAAGAGAGATCTTATTCTTAGAGTTCTTTCAAGTAGATTAAAAGATGTATGCAGTAGTGATCCACTGTCACATGACCAATGATCCCAAAACTCAGTGCTTAAACAAATGTTTGTTGTATCCACCATGGTTCTGCCAACTGGTGGAGCTCAACTGGAAGTCTCTTACTTGGAACATCTCACGTCACTTCAGTCTGATGAAAGCTGGGACTAGAATCATTTGAAGGTTTAAGTGAGATGCACATTCAAGATAAACCAACCACAAGTTTGATAGCTGATTTGGGCAATTTTCTGAAGGTAAAACTGAACAGTGAACTAGACTGCCCACAAGCTGCCGCTCCTGTGGCTTGGGCTTCTTAGTGTGTAGCGTCTGGGTTCCAGAGCAAGTATTCTGTAAGATGGATGGCTTCTTGTGCTCCAATTCTATAAACTTCAGAATGTCACTTCTGCCACATCCTGTTAACCAAAAAGTCACCATGAAGACCCTCCAAGTTTCCAAAAGGTAAATAGATACTTTCTTGATAAGGAGATGGCAAGCCTACATTCCAAAGTATTAAATGAGATGAAAAGGACCAATGCCTCTGTTTTGGAAGATACAAGCTACCATAGTGCAAACTGGCAGATAAACCAGGAAGTGGTGCCATTTGCTGTGTGAAGAGTTTTACTCAGTACTCTGTGGACCTGAGATGCAAATGTAAATGATTTGAACCATAGCTGTCTGTTGCTTTCAGATGCTAAACTACGCTCTTCATAGATCTCAGGTTATTCAGTCCTCATAACAGCCTGTTTGAGTGACAGTGGCCCAAATAGGCTGTGTTTAAATACTTGGCCCATGTTTGGTGGAAATGTTTGGGAAGATTTAGGAGGTGTGTCCTTGTTGAAGGAGGTATGTCACTGGGTTGGGCTTTAAGGTTTCAAAAGTCTTCACTATTCCCAGTTAGTTTGCTCTGCCTCACACTTGTAGATCAAGTTGTAAAATCTCAGCTACTGCTCCAGCACTATGCCTGACTTTTTTTTCTACAAGTTTCTTTGGTGTGTCTTAAAACAGCAATAGAAAGTAACTAAGACATAGCCTAACAGATACTATCATAAATTTATAGAAGGGGAAACTTATAAAAAAATGAGTTACTTTCACAAGACCATGGAGTCAGTAAATGATAGTTACTCTGGATATTAAATACATTTTAATCTTTGTTTTTCTAGTTGAAAATATTTTCTATGTCATAGTTGTACTAAGAAGATCTACTTTCTCTCTCCCCCTCCACATATATACACAAAAATATGAAACATATTTACTCATTGATTATCTAGAGAAATAGAGTACCAAGATGTGTTTGGGGGCTGGGGATGTGGGTGCTGGAGAACAAATTACAAAAGTATAACTTCCAGAGAGTGAAAAACATGACTCACAAAATCAAAAGTGAGCTCATGTCTAGAGTATATTCACCATGACCATGGGGAAGCTATCCTGAGAGGCCAATTTAGAGAGACCATTACAAACAGCAATGTTTCTAGTTACTGAAATAAAAGAAGCTTGACTGATATCAATCACTTAGACTTTAAAGGTGGTTAGTAGGGGGAGCAGGAGGAGGGAAGGGAGAGGGATCTGTGATTGGTATGTAAAATAAAAAGAATGTTTTTAAAAAAATAAAATAAAAATGTAAGATAGATAGATNTAGATAGATAAAAGTGGTTAGGGTTCCATAAAACAGAAACTGCATTCACATTCCATCTTATTTCAGAGAGAAATGATTTGTATCTCTCTGTCAGTTCATTTGAGTTACCATGCACCTTAGTTTGCTTTCTATTTCTGAGATAAATGCCAAGACTAAAAAAGCAACTTGGCAAAGAAGGGATTTATTTCACTCTACAGGTTCAAGTCCCTCATGAAGGGAAATCATGGTAGAAACTCAAGGAAGGAACTTGGAGGCAGGAACTGAATGAAGCAGAGATCACAGAGGAATACTGCTTACTGGCTTGCTCCCATCCAAGGTCAGCTGTCCCTAAGGGCTGGCAATGCCCTCATTAAGTGAGAATCCCACCCCCCAACAGACTTTCCTAAAGGCCAAATTGGTGGAGTTATCTTCTTAATTAAGGTTCTCTCTTTTCAGATGACTCCAGTTGGTGTCAAGTTGACCAAAAATAATAATAATAATAATAACCAGTGGTGAACCATGAGACATTCTGTGCTAACTTAGCCAGCATTGCAGATTTATAAAATTCCTTAATCAATAGCATATGGCCAGGTGAATACAGGTACAAATCTCTGGAAATTAAGATTTTTTTCATCTTAGTCTGCTAGACACAATCTCTCATGACACAATAAAGCTCTTAAGAGACAATATGCACTGTATCTAAGCCTTAAACAATTTTTCCTGAGAGAAAACCCATTGGATCTTCATCATTTTATTTGCTGCACTGAATCTGAATGATTTATTGTTGAATATTTTTTCATCATTCAAAGATCTTAGTACTGGGTGAGTCCCACATGAATGAAGAATTTTGTGGTCTTAAAACTGACCTAGATAGAGTAAACCATAAAGACTAGAGTAGATGGCATGAAGGAAAGAGTAGATGGGCATTGGTCTTGGCAAAGATCTCTTAGATGTGGCATCAAAGGCACAAGCAACAAAGGGCAAGAACAGACAACAAGTGCAACAACACCAAACCGTAAGCCTCTGCACAGCAAAGGCAACAGGCTGAAAAGGCCACCTTTAACACTAGAGAAAACACTCACTAAGCATTTATCTCATGAGGGGTCATGGTGATCTGAAAGATGACCCCATAGACTCATAGGGAGTAGCACTGTTAGGAAGTGTAGCCTGCTTAGAGAAGGTATGGCCTTGCTGGAGGAAGTGTGTCACTGGGGATATGAGGTTTCAGATGGTCAAACCAGAACCAGGGTCTTACTCTTCCTGCTGCCTTTGGATCCGGATGTAGAACTCTCAGCTACCTCTCCAGCACCATGCTGCCCACCATGATGACAGTGGACTAAATCTCTGAACTATAAGCCAACCCCATTAAGTGTTTTCCTTTATAAGAGTTTCTGTAGTCGGTGAGCAGGCCGTGCATCTCACCTGGGCAGCACAATAGAACAAATCCTGTTGACAGAGGTGTGGGTGAGCCAACCCAAAGTTGTAAGTATTTGAGAGCTGTCTCCATTACTCTTCTGTCATGTGGTCATATGGTGGTGGTAGGGACAAGGAATAGATGTCCCAATGTAGAATTCTCCTCTGTATGCTGTGAATATGTTTTATTACCATTGGTTAATATAGCAAGGTGGGAAATCCAAATAGAGACAGAGGAGGAAAGAAGGCAGAGTCAGGCAGGTGCCATGTAGCTGCCCAAGAAGCAAGTGGTAACAAACCATGAGCCTAATGGTAAAATATAAAATAATAGAAATTGATTAATTTAAGATATAAGAGCTAGCTAGGATATGCCTGAGCCAATGGCACAACAGTGTTATAATTAATATAGTTTCTGTGTGATTATTCAGGTGTGGGCAGCTGGGAAATTAAAGCAGTCTCAGCCTACAATGCCCCCCACCAATCAAGCCTGAGGCAGGTGGGAGAGCTGGCCCTGAGGACAGAATGGTGGAAGAGCTGCCTCTGCCCACCACTAGTTGCAACACTTGGGAGAGCAGGCCCTGCACCTCATGTGGGCAGCACAATAGAGCCAACCCTTTGGCAGAAGTGTGGGCAAGCCAGGCCAGATATTGTGAGCATAGAAGAGCTGTCCCATCACTGACCTCTTTCCTGCCCAGGCAAGTTATGTCCCCTCACCACCATAACCTGAGGCAGGTGGGAGAGCTGGCCCTGAGGTCATAAGAGCTGGGAAGAAATTCCTGTCTCGCATCTGCCACAGCACTTGGGAGAGTGGCCTCTACACCTCTCCTGAGCAACACAGTAGAGCTATCTGTGAAGGTGCAAGTGTGGGAGATAGGACCCCGAGGACATCAAAGCAGGAGAACTTGCCCCACCCCTTGTTCAGAGCTCCAAGGGATGAACTCACCAGGGCAATGCAGGATTGTTCACCCTGGTGGTGAGGACAAAGGAGAGCTGGCAGGCTGACCAACTCTGAAACTACACAGGCTCACAACCAGTTTTATGGGTTGGCCCACCCCATTGTCCACCCCATGTGTGATCTGCTGGAGCATGTGAAGGGACCCGGCCTGAAAACCCAAAGCTGCAGGATTTCCACAACACAGGACAACGGCAGGATATCCAAGAGGAGTCTCAGTGAGGGCCCAGCAGCAATAATGTGGCAGAAACCAGAGGCCTTGAACCAGACCAATGACTGTTTACAGTTCTGAACACTTGCAAGTAAAGATAGATGGATAAAAGGCTTTACTGTGTGACTCACTGTCTCACACCACAGCTTCCATGATTTTTTCTTTCTTTTTTCCTCTTAAATGTTATTGGGGTGTGCTGCAATGACGGAGGGTGGTAAAGAAGGTACAGGAAATGAATAGGTCAGAGATATATGATGTGAAAATCACAAAGAATAAACAAAAAGAAAGTTAAAAAAAGTTGCCATAGTTAATGCTGTCTCTTCATAGCAATGGAAACCCTAACTGAAACAGAAGTTATTATCACAACCATGTATAGAATAACTAGTTGCTCAGTGGGCAAGGTGCAAGGAAGGTTACGGAGGTCTACAGCATAGCATTCTGTTAACATAGATAGCAAAACTGTTTCATAAACTTTATTTTGTTAAACAGTGCCAGGAAGGGTGGTGCATCAGGAAAAGAAAATCACTAGTAGAAACTGACCCAGGACTGACAGAGACATTAGGATTGGCTCACAAAACATGAGCAGTAAGACAGAAAGAAAAAAAGCCAGGCCTGATGGTTCATACTTACAATACCAGATCCCAGGAGGCTGAAGCAAAAAATGCCAGTTCAGGTCAGCCTGGCCCAAAATAAATTCAAGGTCAGTTTAGACGATTTAATGGCATCATTTCTCAAAATTAAAAGAAGGCTAGATTGGCCAGCTGCAACGGTGCATGCTAGTTGCCCAGGCTCTGGCACAAGAGTGCCACATTTCAGAACCTCTTAAAGCAGTTCAGAACAAGAGAGTCCAGGCTCTGGCACAACAGTGCCACATTTCAGAACCTCTTAAAGCAGTTCAGAACAAGAGAGTCCAGGTCTGAATTCTTCAGTTTCCCCCATATCTTCTGTCTGTCTCTGTTGTCTATCATCTGTTCCCAAAGAAGCACTTTGTATTTGTATTTATTGAATAACACAGAAAAAGAAGTTATATGGGAAAGGAATGAGTAATCTCTTATCTTAATTGAGTTGAGTTTACAAGGAGAGATTTACTTGACTGACCTTCTGGGTCAGGGCATGGAAGATTACATAATTTAAGATTAAAGAATGCATTTAGCTTAGCTGTAGATGCTGATTCCTTAGGAAGTCCAAGGCATTGTAAGGCTTGTTGTGTTATTTCCAGGCAAGTTCCTCAGGCTTAATACCACAGTAGGGAAGCAGACTGAGTGAATAGCTTCACATGGTTTCAGGGCAAGGTAAGGTAAAAGTTCAGTTCTCAAAGCAAGAGGGCTTTTCAGAAAGAAATTCTCCCAGCTTGGGGGTGAGAGCAGAGGATCAGCAGTTGGTTTCTGTCTGACCTCACTTACATAACCAGTTACAGGCAATGTGGGGTCCATGATACCCTCTTCCCAAACAGTAAAAGCAAGAAACAAAAACCGAATTTTAAACGTGTGATAGGAATATTTGTTACTCGGTAGGAGAACTTTTGCCTAGCATGAGCAAGGCCCTAGTTTTGTTACCCATCCTGAGTTTTCAAAAGAAACGGGTGTGAGAGTGAGGTGGGTAGAGAAGGAGAAAGAGGAAGAGGAGGAGATGGAGGATGATAAAAAGAAATTCTGGATGCATATAAAGTATTGAAAAGTCTGGAGGCTAAGTCTATGTGAACAAATAACTAAGATTGTTGTATGTTTTATGATGCCAGTGTGAATCATTGACTTGCCAAAATCTAGAGCCAACTCTAAATCTTCTGAAGGGGGTATCTTGATCACATTGACTGAGGTGGGAAGTCCCAGGATGGCATCCTGGATTATGCAAGTGGAGACAAAGAGTTGGGTGGCTGCATGCATTCATTGCTTTCTTCTTCTGATTATGGATACATGTAGCCAGTGCTGTCGAGCACCTGTTGCCCTGATTTTCACAAATATGATGGATTACACCTTAAACAGTGAGCCAAAATAAACCCCTTCTCTCTTAAATTGCTTCTTTTGGGGGGGCATTTTATCACAGCAACAGAAACTAAGATACATTTTAAATTGCCATGAACAGTCATTGTTCTTTAAGGATAGCATAACAGTGATGTGTGGGGCTTAGCGCCTAAGCAAAAATAAAGAAGGTAATAAAAAAAATCCAAGGAATCTGGGGCAGAAGAGATGGAAGCAAACGCTACAAAGGTCTAGTCTACAGTGTGTCATATTATTGCTTGAAAATGAACCACAATGTTTGTGAGTGTGTGTGCACTAAAAATGCCAAATAAAGTATAGAATAATTCAACGAGAACCATCACATTTATAGTTAATAAAGCAACAATGGAAATGAAATGGGATAATTAAAACTCTTACTTCCTCTGAAAGAAGGAAGCACAAAAAAGGAAACAGAACAAGCAGCAAATGGGACAACAAAAAACCAAACAGCAAGATGTCACGTTTAAACTTAACTCTGAAATGCTATACATTATAAGCAGAAGAATCGCCAAAAGTACACTGAGACAGGCTTCATTCTGATCAGGAAAACAAGTCTTGAGTAAAAAGGGACGTAAATAAGTCAGGAATGGAAAGTTCTTTTCCTCAGCGGAGTTAAGTTAGAAATCAGTAACAGGCAGGTATTTGAAATTTCTCCCTGAAACATTTGGAAACTTACAAGGAAAGGGGTCCACAGTTTCTCTGAAGTTGGAGCTAAATAAATGAAAACAGCACATGCTGCTGGAGCAGTATTTAGAGGAAAATTTGTAGCCTTAGGATGCTTATTTTCTGGATGACTCCCTGGCAGGAATGACGGAGTACTTAGGAGACACTTGTACCCCTCGCTTTGGGTATCAGACTATTGAAACAGTGCACCCCAAGAAATAGAAATGGAATTTCACCCTGAGAGAAGGAAAAGCCAAATGTTGCCCTGCCCAGAGTAGGAGAACTTGCTTGTCATGACTTTGTCCAAGAGCCTTGCAGGAGGAATTGAAGCCCAGACAAGGCTATCCATCCTGGGCAGGACCACACCTTGGAATGTCCTGCTTTCTATTCAGAACCCTGGCCCTCTGCTTGAACATAAACCTTGTGCAAAGACCCTGAGATGTGCTTCGAGAGGCCCTGGCTGTCCTTGTTCCTCTTCCCAGTGTGGTCATATTGAATAAATCATGCTTTCCTGAGTTTCACGATTACTTTGGTTAATTTATTTGTCACATATTTTAGTTTTTCAAGACAAGGTCAATGTACCCTTGACTGGCCTGAACCTGTTACGTAGACCAGACTGGCTTCAAACTTACACAGATCCATCTGCCGGTACCTCCAAAGTGCTAGACTCAAAGGTACACATCACTATGCCTAGCTGGCTCTTCTAATGTGCTTATTGAGGGCCAGTTGCTAAACCTGGCTCGTTGGGTCTGCCAGGATACGGCCTCTGACCTTAACTCCAGTAATACTGTTACATGGGATGAAAGGTCTCAAATCAAAGTCCTAAGTGTGCATCTAAGTGACCAGCAAAGAGGAGAAAAAGAATTCAAAGCAAGCAGATGTGAGGAAACACTAAAGCCAGATGAAAGAGAAAACAGAGCAGCTGCCCCAAGTTCTCTGTCTGCGAGGAGACATGGATTAGCAGAGAGGAGGAAGCTTGGGCTGCCTCAGGCAAATGTTAGCAGCCCCACGGAAGATAGCAGAAAAGCAAGATGGCACAGTGCAGAGAGCTCTGGACAGGGAAGCTGGCCTGCCTTCCCAGCTTGGTGCTCTCTCCATGACTCTGAATTTGGACAAATCACTTCGCATGATCACATGCCACACAACAGGTGCCCAATGGTGGCATTTTCCTGACAGCCTGAGAGAGTTGAGAGGCCCCAGGAGACAGAGCAGTTCACACAAACCTGTAGTCAAATGTGAGCTATATGACTCGTCGAGGAGGGATTTGGAATTATTAAGATAAAACTTTAAAAAATATATATGCACAAAATTTTATCTTTGCACATTTTCTTAGTGCTCTTTTATAATGGAGAGCTGAAATTTCCATGTGACACTTGAGAAAATGTGGACTGTAACAGGATTCTAATGAGGTTAGATGAGCAAGCTAAATCTATTATTCTCCTTTATCATCAGTCCGGGCTTCCTTATAAACTCGCACTGTCAAGGGGGCGGGAAAGAATTCATTCAGCCCCTCATTCTGCTGGCAGATGGCATCTAACACAAGTCCTCTGGAATATACTTGTCACTCCTAATTGTTTCCCTATTTACTTTCATCTCCAGTCATAGTGGTGGGGGGACACTGTACTTAGATTTTGGTGGCCGAGTTTTCTTGCTTAGAGCCAGGCTGACTCGGTTTCACTAATGAAACCCTCTATCATGACCAGCCCCTCACAGTGAGCCCTACTGTGACTAGGGGCTGCTGAGGAGGTTCATTGGGGCAGATGCCCTGGGAGACCTGAGGAGCACCTGCTGCCATTCACAGGGCACGTAAGTTGGCTCGTTTTTGAGGGACCCCTTGTCTAGCACACCACAGCCCATTTCTAGGGCTTACCACTGGCAAACAAAACTGCTTATCCATCTGGATCCCTCAAGTCCATTTGATGTACTCTCACCTCCTCTGGCTGCTGGCCAAAGTGGCCATGCCCCTGCCTCCTGAAAATACTGACTTTTTCTTTCCATTTTCACTCAGTGGTTCTTACCTTCCTTCCCCTAGAGTCCTTGAGGCCTTTGTTAGATACCTAACTAAGAGATATGGGATCAAGGCAGGCGGAAAAGGAAGTCCCTCTTTTAAAGCTGGTTAGGAATGTCAGGAAGACACCTGCCAAGCATTCAGGTGAGAGACAGTACTCTGGGGTTCCAGGCCACTACCTACAACCATGAGCAGGGTCTGCGTGAGAGCTGGAAGACTGTAGTAAGTTTGTCTTCTCAGCAAAGTCTGCAGGAGTTGAAGGAGGCCCAAGAAGAAGTTCCCCTCCACCCTGGGATGCTAATCCTCCCAGAGGCCAGGCTGCACTGAATCAGGACAGGATTAACTCCTTGCTGTAGTAATTGCACAGGATCTTGTCCCTGCATGAAGAATGTGTAGAGGGATTGATTGTTTCCTGTTGCCCTGCTGTTTTGACTACACCTGAAACAGAAGAGAAATCTTTGTTGGACACATCCTAAACTGAGAGAGCTGCCCATCTAGGAACACCTTCCTTCCCAGCATTTCAAAAATTTCCTGCCTCAGACAAGAACACAAAAGAGTTAAAGTAAGACAGTCATGTGTGCCCTGGGGAGGGGCTGATGGCTGGATGCCCGGCTGTGGGTTGTTCAGTCCCTCCTTGCTGTTGCCCTCAGTGTGGTATGAGAGAATTCTTAGGTGTGTGTGCTGTAGAGGGGAACATGCTCCTGTGAACATGCACAGAGGGCAGGGGATAACATCCCTGCTGCATCACTGTCCACTGTGACAAGAGTTTCTCGCTGAGCTTGAAGCCAGGCTTGCAGTCACAAAGTTCCAGCCATCCTCCTGTCTCTGTTCCTTTCCTCTCTGGTGCTAGAATTACTGGCACGCACACAGCCATGTTCAGCTTCTCCTGCGAGTTCAGGAGATGTGGCTGCAGGGCCTCACGCTTGTGCAGCAAACACCCTTCGATGCTAAGTGATAGCCTCTGTCCTCGTCAAGCAAACTCATAGGGAAGGGAATTGTGGTAAAAAGGGCTTAAAAATTAGAGCAATTAAAATCTAAAAAAAATCAAGATGTAAGAAATTATTTGAAAAGCTCTTCCCTTGCCCTTTTCAACATTTCTCAGAACATTAATTATCTCGAGTCCACCAGAAAGGCACTGGGGAGCTATGAGCCCTTGGGGAGCTGTGAGCCCTTGCGGAGCCCAGAACAGGAAGGTTCATGTCCTGCTTTCTCTACCCACATATTTACCAAAAAGCACCAGATTGCCGGATTATGAGAAAACTATCCCAGCTCTGAAAGTGTTTTTGAAAGCTTCATTTTTATAATTTCAGAATTTGGATTTATGTTCCATCCTGACTTTTTCAGACTTTACTGTAAGTCAAACTCTGTGCTTTCCCCAAAGCCCCTAACTGTGTTCTGGCTTACGGACGCCATTCTCAGCCCAGAGCTTTCCTCACTGTGATTTTGAACTCTAATATCCTTCTGGTTCTGTTATATTTCTTGTAACAGTTCGCCTTTCTCTCTGTGTGTTTAACCTCACCTTGCCCTCACTGTCAAATATTAACGCAAAGACGTGGTCCAGCAACCCAAGCACACAGAGCTGTGAGTGATGTGATAGCCTTTGTGGAGTTGTCTTTTCTGGAACGGACTCAGGGAAGTCTGTATGTTGAAAACAGAATGCTCTCTGTGCATTCGTGATCCCAGTAAGCAGTGAACAAACAAAGGCTCTGAATGAGCAAAGAGCTGCAGATTGTCCCCAGGTCACCATAAACTCCTTATTCCTGGGTGTCTGATCCTCCTGGTACTTCTGCTCCACCCCTTACACGGGAGCAATGCTTCAATATTTACAATATTATAATATCTACCATCTAATAATGGTAGATATTGATTTATCCAATGTGATTAAAAACAAAGTTTGAAATCAAATCTTTGCCCTTTCTTTTATTAACTGTTTTACACAGAGAAAATCACTTTGCTTTCTTACTATAGACCCTACTTATAAAAACTGAACAGGACGATATGTGACTTGTGTGGTTTCTATTAATTAAATGAAAAAGTTCATCTAAAGCACCTGGCTTCAGGTTTGGCCCGGGAATTTTCAGTATCATGTCTCAGTAAGAGTTTTCCTAGATGGCATACCTTTCAGATTAAAGGGGACAGAGGAGCCTTGGCCTCTGAGGAACAGGATGGCACACCCTAAATCAAACAGCTTCTAGAAGGCAAAATCAGGCCTCCGGAGGGACCATATGCAACAGTTATCGTCAGATCTGGATGCCAGAAGTCATTTCTGAAGTGCCCAGGAGGGAAATGTGCTCAGATCTCCTCTCGTGCACCTTCCTTCCCACTTCTTAAACTCGGGAGACCTCTGGACATGGGAACTGACTTTGGTTTGAGAGCCCACCACAGCGGAGAGTTGATGTGCTGGTCATGGCAGTGTGAGGATGTCTGGATGAGTCTCATCACAGACAGCTGGGGACTCAGGGAGGCTGGGGAGTTTCTGAGAGACTGCTCATGGGTGAATAGGAAGCAAAGTACAGCTATTGCATCTTTAAGTCATTCCCTTGCAAAAACCCAGCACTTCTCCAGCTATCTCTATGGGAGGGTCTAGTATTTTCCCCAGTCTAATAAGAAGGCGTGCACAGACCTGCTCTGTGGATCTACATGCGGCTGGAGACATGCGGGAGTCTGTTAGAATCTTGACATTCTGAACTGATCTATGTTGTGCTTAGTGAGACAAATCCACTCATGACTCTTGGCTGCCCCACAAAGTCAATTTGCTATGAAAGTTTGGAAGTGCTTNTTTATACGTTACTTATCGGGCCGCACAGTTTGTGTAGCACTGCCTTATCGTAACTCGCCCCCCAAACTCAGAGGATGACAAAAAAGCAGCAACAGGAAGATCCGTTTTCAATTCTAAAAATAGAAAACCTGGAGCAGGTTCATGGCAACCACTCCATGCTTTATATATAAATCTTGGCATCACAAAGCGTGAGTATTGATATCAGACACACCTGTTTGGTGCTTTTAGCTTCAGAGCCCACTGCTTGCCCACTGTAACTCTGCTGGAAGTGTCCTTCCTCTGAGCTTCTGTTTCTTCTTTGTAAAATGCGGACCTTGTGTTTATAAATTCCTGACACACCGTACAGGAACCAGCAAGAAATTTTGTCTCCTGGTGAATACTTGAGGAGTCACAGCCGAAGATTTGCGGTGTTAGTTGACCCTGCATGGTGTGGTTCAGATATGGGGTGAAGGCTCTCAGAGTTTTCACCTACTGACATGTAATCCTCAGTGGGTTTGAAGAAGAAGGAGGTTAAAGCCTACCTGGACCGTAGCATTTGGCGGTCAGGCCATTGGACAGTGGTTAGCATTAGTAGATAAGGCCATCAGGGTAGGGTCCCATTATTAAATGCTGCTGGCTTGGTAAAGGAGGGAGCGACACATCTATGTCATGTGCTCACTGTCTCTTGTCATGTGACAACCTAGGCCACCTTGGGATTCTGCCAGCAGGATGGCCATGACTAGTTATGTGCCATGAGCCACCAAAACTGAGAGTCCAAATTAAATCTTCATAAGTCTCATCCATTTAGTTCGTACTAGATTCACTGTGTTTATATGCAACTGTTTTAATTGTCCTTTATGACAGTTCTGGATATGTTCAGGTCTAGTTTAAAGAAAACTATGTGTTAACACTGTGAATCCAGAATCCAGAGGTCAGATACACATATGACATCAGTCTCAGCCCTCAGTCTTGTCACTTCCCACATAGTTCACAATCCTGAGTTCTCTAACCAACCGTGAAAACTTCAGACAATTTTTCTTTAATAAACCAATGAATTAGCCAACTGCATGCTTGGTCAGGCTGACTTTATTAGAGTTCTGTGATGCTCTCGGTTAGGCATACAGTTCTACAACTTGAACCTAAAAATAAAATGTTTTCTGTTCTCCATGTGCAGGCCCTCCATCATGTTGAGTTAAGTGGATGGATTAAATGTGCTGTTTAAGGACACGAGGGAAGACAGCGCTCCAGAAAGTGGGTCGCTTTCTTCACCAAATAGACTTCTGTTCTTGCAGCCCTACTCCACATGGTCTTCTCCATCAATAATTAAAACTGACTTAGGGCGTTAGAGATTTTGGTTTCCTACTGATGGCAGTGGACAGTTTCATGTTAAGGTATTTATTTGTATACAATTAACCCCTGTATGTTTCTTCAAAGAAGAGCGGGGTTGTATGTAACCAACAGGGAATTACCATGAATGTTGTCAGCTGCTGCAACAGTATTGTGGTTAGGCTTAAGGACACATGATTAAATATTTGTAGGTAAATCATATAATGAATGATTTGCTTCAAAATAATCCAAGGAAAAAGTGGGGAGAAACATAGAGGGAGGAAGATTGGACCCAGATAACTCATTGCTGGGTCTGGATGTTGGGAACATGGAGTCCACTATTCATTTCTTTGCTTTTATAACCAATTTGAAATGTTTCACATGGAAATGTTTAAAGAAATGGGGAGGTCAAATTAGAAGCATCCTTAGAGAAGCACATAAGACAAGGTCTAGCCTGCACCTTGTGCCTGTCTGAAACATGGAATAAGCCTGTAGGATTTCACATTCCTTTCAAAGGACATAGAGTCCTCCTGAACTGACCACTGAGGAGCAGTGGGTTGCTGTCTTCTGCAGCCTGTGGATGGCAACGTGTCCAGCTCTGCCCCTGCAGTAAGCACCAGCCCTTTTTGGAGCTCAGCTTTACATCTGAAGTCTTCACATCACAAGTGTGCACTGTCAGTTCTGGAAAACCTAAAGGAGAGCAAGAGGACTGCACTTTAGCCCACAGCCAGCATTTTGAAAATACTAAGAAAGAGATAACGATTTTGGTTCTTTTGTTTTTGTTGGTTTTGTTTTTTACATCCTCAGTCCATTTAGGGAACAGGCTATCTCAAAAACACTCCTGCTTAGAGTTTCTTTTGGTCCCTTTCTTTGTTGGAGGCAGGAGATAGCCATTGGCAGCCTGCCCCTAAGAGAGAGGTTCCAGGGCCTTTAGAGAGAGTTAAGGGGCCATAGGGAGAAGCTAAGGTTGCAAAATGACTGCTGCATATGCATGAGGACCTGAATTCTGATCCTCAGAGCTCATGTGAAAATCCAGGCACAATGGTGTCAACCTGCACGTCAGGGCCAGGAGGCAGCTGGCAGGGAGAGGGAGCAGACCTAGGCAGATCTCTGAAGTTCCACTGGCCAGCCACTCTAGCCAAATGCACAGCCTTCACAGTCACTGAAAGACCTTGTCCCCCAAAATAAAGATGGGGAATAATTAAGGAAAGGTACCCAATGTGAACTCTCACCTCAATGTGTGCTCACGCATGCACGCACACACACTTGCTGTACACATTGACACTAAAAAGATGGTACACAACACACAGAAAGGGTGGAAGGAGAGAGGGGGAGAAGAGGAAAAGAGAAAGGAGACACAGAGACAAGAGAAATAAGTTAGAGAATAAGTATACCTAGTAAAGAAATGGATTTGAGCCCAGGATTGGCACATATACTCATGACTGCATGTACCCTTCTCCCACTTGTAGAAACCCTCTTGTCTTTTAAAAACCCATATTTCCTGTCCTTGCATTTCTGGTTGACAACTGATGTTTGCAAATAGCTATCCCTTGAGTCATTTTGAAACTGCACAAAGCTTTGGAAGACAAACGCAACCAATTCATCATCAGTCACACACGAATACACACACACATGAACAAACACACCCATACGCACACATGCGCACACACAGGCATGCACACGCACATGCACACAAGCACACATGCACACACACAGGCACCACGCACGCACACACAGGCACACATACATGCACACACAGGCACGCACGCATGCATACACACACATGCACACACACGCACACATGCACACATGCACACACAACTAAAGCACTGGCATGGCTAGCTCTTATCTTTCTTCCAGCAGTCATTCCTTGAGGATTTCCAGGGTGTAAAGTAGTTTAGGTGGCTCAAGAGTTTTAGCCTGTTTGGAGATGAAACAGGCGAGCCACTGGAGAAAGCACAGCAACAATTAGAAACTTCCCCACGCTCCTGAAATAACGTGACCCACATTACGTCAGTGTATGCTTGTGAAATGAAATATATGGCGAGTGATCATAGATTTTTAAAACCATCTCAGAAATAGATTTCTGCAGCCTAAAAAACAATGATTCCAAACAGATGTACCAGTCTCCCAAGAGTCAGTTTGTCACTGACCCTCATCTTAAATAAAACATAATAATAGCATTTGCTAAAGGCCTGCACTCTGTGAGGTGAGTCACACTGATTGTTTTTTCCTCTCACGTTGAATTTGAAGGTAGGAGTCATTACCTCTGAGTTTGAGGAAACTGACAAGGCTGAGGGATGGAATCAGTAGTGTAAGGAGGTTTCGCTGGGCCTAGGCTGGGACCCCACAGTGTTTTCTTTTAAATCACACATCCCAAGCATCCCTGCTGAGTCTACTACAGCGCAATGTGGGGAGAGGTGGTTCATTCTGGAAAGAGGGTCTTTGGAGTCTGGAGTCTTGCTGACCTTTGCCAACAGCAAAAGGATGCGGTTAATAGAACCTATTGTTCTTGCTTGTGGAAACCACGGCTCTCCCTGGTTGAAACTAGTTATGTGGTTAAGAACATAAGTTCCTGGCAATGCCAGTGTGCTAGGTAGTTATATGCTAGCTTCACACAAGCTAGAGTCATCTGAAAGGAGGAGACCTCAACTGAGAAAACGCCTCCCAAAAATCTGGTTGTAGAGCATTTTCCTAATTAGTAATTGATGGGGAGGGCATACTCCACTGTGTGTGGGGCCACCCATGAGCTAGTTGGTGGTCCTGGGTTCTATAAGAAATCTGGCTGAATAAGCCATGAGGAGCAGCCAGTAAGCTATCCTTGGCCTCTGCATCAACTCCTGACTCCAGGTTCCTTCCCTGTTAGAATTCCCGCCCTGACACTCTTGATGGTAGACTATGACGCAGAAGTATGAATGAAATAAGCTCCTCCCCCACAAGCTGCTTTTGGTCATGGTGCTTATCACAGCAGTGGGACCCTAAGACAGCCAGGTTGTTTCACTTTACCACGTGTTTTGGTTGCTTTTTCATTATGACGACACCTGACTAAAACAGCTTGAAGGAAAAGAAGATTTACTTTGAGCTCATGATCCCTCAGGGGGGGAGTGGTCAGTATAGTATGACAGGGAGGGCATGGCAGAGATGTTCACAGGGGTAGGAGCATCTGGTGAAATCTATTCACATCATGACAGAGGAGAAGAAAACAACCAGACACTGCATATAACCTTCAATGTCCCAACCTTAGTGACCTACATTGAGCAGACTACAACCTAAAAGTTCCCAAGCTGATGAACAAAAGTATCAAACTTGAGCCTACAGAGGACATTCCAGATTCAAGTCATAACATCACCCCAAAAAAGATCCCAGTGACCAAGGGGATGGAAGAGATGAGCGTTCAGTGAAAGCTGAACCTTGAGGGATGAATGGTTCTTTGGCAACCTGATTCTCGAGGAGCCCAGGATTAAGGCATCCTTCTGCTGGATGATCACAGGTGTTTTATGAAAATTTTACAACACTTGGAATTCTGAATGATGTCATTAGCACTGAGAGCATCCTGTAGATTCTATCCCAACATTGCCTGTTCCTGAGTTCCATTCTTCCATACCCTACCTCTGAGCAGAGTATGCAGGGCGGTTTGAATGAGAATGGCCCCATAGGCTCACATTTGAATACTTGGTTCCCCAGTAGGAAGAACTGTCTGGGAAGGATTAGAAGGAGTGGCCTTGTTGGAAGAGGAGTCACAGGGAGTGGACTTTGAGGTTTCCAAAGACTTGTACCACTCAGTGAGGATTTCTCTTGCTCCTGATTATGAAACAAAATATCAGCTCTCAGCTGCTCCTGCTGCCATCCCTTTGCTTTGCTGTCATGGACTCTAACCCTTTGGAACTAGAAACCCAATTAAATCCTTTATTTTATAAGTTGCCTTGGCCATGGTGTTTTGTTAAAGCAACTAAAAAGTAATTAAGACAGTGTGTGAGCCATGAATGTTCCCAGGAGATTCTGAATAAATGGAGTTCCGGAGTGCTCGTGGCCGATGAATTGTGCAAAGGAAAAGTATTATTTTTAGAAGTTGCAAAGAGAGGTTGAAAATAATTTCTTCATGTGCAGTCTGGAGGAAGGCCACCCTCAGCTCTAAGGCTCTCCTGAATCACACGGCAGGCTACAGTTTTAAATGTATATATAAGTGTATGTGTGTGTATTTATGAAATTTTTAAATGTATGAAACAAAGCCTGTCTGTGGGCAGTAATCAGTTTGAAATGTTAAACCTGAAATCGGGAAGACTTCCAGTAATTTTGAGAAATAAAGTTCATTTGGCTGAAAGGCTGGCTGATTACATCTGCCTGTTCATTTTATTATTCCATAACTACTTTTTCTTGTAATAACCCACACCACCAGTTCATGGGTATCCATGGGAACACCAGAACTTAGTGGGTCAGAAACCAGTCAGGTTGGTGAATGCAGGTGGATCTGCTCGAAGGAAAACTTTCAAGCCAGGTCAACTATTAGAAACTCCTCTTCCTTTGATGGAGCCATTTTTCTTTCTGTCTGGATTCCCACTGCTTGTGATATTGAGATGAATGGGGGCTGTATAAATAGGCACTTGCAGTGATTTGTTGAATCAGTAAGTAGGGGCAGGTGAGACAGCGCTCCCTAGGAATCAGATGGAATACAATGTTCCCCCAAAGTAAGAATGTGCCAGCATTTGGGGATTAAGAAATCAACTTTGTAAATTTGAACCTGTGCCTGCAGACATAGTTAGGATGCCTCTCAAATTTTCTTAAGGCATAAATTACTGATGTATATGCATCCTTGTTCAAAGATTCCTTTCTCAAAGCCTGTTTAAATCCTTGCCCTGATGTAATTGTCTTTCTTCTGACCACCCTAGTTCATGCTGAGCCTTTCCTACTTATGAATATTGTAATCTAGTAAGTCTTATCACTATTTACTTCAGAGTAGAAGATCCAATTAGTTGCATTTGGAAACGATTAATTCTACCACTCTGCCCTTGGGTACAGTGGATGCCAGACTCCTGCTCGGTTGCAGTTTCGGTCCAACTGTCCTGCTACATCCTGCTGAAACTGTTTGCAGTTCAGGCTCCGAGAAAACTCAATGTAGCGTGGCTTACAGTAATAAAATGTACGTTAGGACACTACAGGGGTTTCAGGTCATGATAATATGTCCCAATCTGAGATCTGCACTTAGATATTCTAGAGCTGGGTGCTTTGGCAAACCCTGCCAGCTACAGGCTACATATTTGTCTACTAACACCTAACTGCATCATTTTGCCATTGCTATTAGCCCCTTTACAGTTACCTGTTCACAGTTCTGGACATTGTTCAACCTTGAAGCACCACCCTTCACAGTCAAGAGTCAAAGATAGTGGCAGACTTTTCTCTTCAATTAATAAATACCTACTTTCAGTTAGCCTTGAAAAGGAGGCAGGCAATATACTGAGGAGGAAATGGATAACTGTGGTAGATCGCCTCCTCTGTCACTGATTAAAAGATCAACAACCAGTCAATAGTTGTTTTGGGAATTCGGTGAAATTCTTCCTGTCCCCCCCCTCTCTGTATGTGTGTGTGTGTGTGTGTGTGTGTGTGTGTGTGTTTCTCTTTCACTCTCCTCTAAGCTGGAGATCAAACCCAAGGCCTCTGAAACACTCACACCAGGCAAGCACTTTGCCACTAGGCCATGCCTCACCCCCCATTACTGTTTTGTCTCATCATGGACTCTACATGTCTCTACATATCTTCTGCATGTTCTGTGGGCAACTGTGCTGTCACCATGGAAAGACAGACATAGGCAGGGAAGGGTACATGTATCAAATTCACAATCTGATCACAGTGTGTAGCCGTAGCAGAGGCCATTCCAGGCTTGAGCCACCAGCCACTGCTGTTCAGTTGCCTTTTAGCTCTCGTCAGCCTTGCTGGGTGTGTGGAGAAGGAGCTCTGCTCGCAGTGACATCCTTGGGGGCAGACTGATAACTACTACGCCATCCCATTTAAGCCAAGGAGGCCTTGTGCATTCTTCTGGGCTCCTGGTTTTCCAAGTCAATCTCCCTTCATTTTCCCCAATTTGAAGGAGGGGGAGAAATAAAATCAAAAAGAAGAAAAGAAAACGTAGTTACTTTGCCTCCTCAAACCTCTCCTTGTAAATAGGGAGAGTTGAAGCACCTAAGCCAACACTTTATCAAGTGCAGGTCTTAAACCTTCTGAACCAGGAGTGAGCTCAGCTGAAACCAAGAGAGGAACAGTCCCACCAACCTGGGAGTCAAAAAACATAATACAGCACTGGTGTTTTAAGCCAATGAGTAGGAGGCTGGTCGAGAAACCCTCAATAAATGGCTTAAATGTTTAGGCTTTTGAAGTAGAGCCACCTTCACGGCTGTAGGACATCCGGGGGGGGGGAGGAAAAAGTACAAAACAGAAAAATAGAATGACGTCACCAAATGTGCTACTGCTGAGAAATACAACCCAGAGAGACCCTCAAATGGCTCAGCGTTCTGTGCAGCCAGTGCCCTAAGTGTCAGTACCCATCATACAGTGGGTATTTAAAGGAGGAGCTGGATTCTTAGCTATTGATTATTGTAGAATAAAGGGACTCTTGTGGCTGTTAGAACTTGCCTGCCTTGGGAGTGAGGATTAGGACCAGAGAGCCTGCTGTTCCTCAGAGAAATGGTAATCACAGGCACCAGCCTGCTTGGGGACTCGCTTTACACAGAGGGCTCACACCAGATGTTCCTATCCTGAAATACTGTACCACTGTGCCTGGGCACTAAGCTAGAGAGAAAAGGGTAATTAAAAGCCTGATCTACTGAAGGATTTTCCTGTTTTCTTCTCATGGGATTCTCTTCATTTCTAGCAAGGTTTTGTTTTGTTGCTGTTGTTTGTTTGTTTGTTTTCATTTTCCAAATTCGCTGTAGTCTTTTGAGACAGTGACTCAAAGGAAGAGATGACAGATTTTATGGCAATGAACCTCTGCAGTGACTCGCCCAGTGTTGCTCTGGTTTAACGTCTTTGAAGCCACAACATTCCTGGATCTCTTCTACCTATGACTTGCAGGGGCAGGGGGAGTTTGGCCATAGCAAAAGCTCCACTGCACTGATATTTCAGTAGCTGCTTCTTCCCAGACAAGGACTGGAAAATTACTCAGGCTTACAATCTCATCTTTGGGTCTGTCTCTGTGTGTTTCCTTTGTGACCACGGAAAAACTCAGTTAGGGAAGAAAGGAAGAATAGAATAGAAGATGCCCATCAAGCACCTCTTATGTGCTTGACACTTTATCTGTACCACTTAACTGGGTGCTGATTCCAGTCCTGTGCTGACAGGGCGGAGGCTCACACAGCAGGCATCATGCCAACCCAGGTCTTTTTGTCTTCCAGACACTGTCTCCACATCACCACGATTATCAATGTCTTATGAGCTCCAGCCTATGTTGCCATCTTTCTAGGGAGGCCTGTTATCCGATAATGCACCCCCCCAAGGTGTGTGTGTGTGTGTGTGTGTGTTCACACACATATATGCATGTGGTTGTCCTGAATAGTTTTTTGTTTTTTTATTTGTTTCCTTGTTTGTTCTTGTTTTTTCTCAACATGAACACACAATAGTCATCTGAAAGGAGGGAAGCCCAACTGAGAAAATGCCTCCATAAGATCTGGCTCTAGGCAAGCCTGTGGGGCCTTTTCTTAATGATTAATGTGGGAAGTCTACTACCCCTGAACTAAATAATTGTTTTTTCTTTTCTTTTTCTTCTTTCTTTTTTTTCCCCATACTTCATATTTACACCAGGATACCTGCTCTTCTTTAAATTTTTAATTCCAAAGCTCCATTCATATGTTGTTAAACTTGAGACTCATGAGAAAAGACCAAATCCACGATCTTGGGGTGCACCTAAATCTGACCAGCCAGCTGTCTCACCGTAAGTAGGGATGTGAGACAGTGGCCCCCCGCCGGCCTCTTGAGGTCCATTTCCTAGAGAGATGAAGTGTTCACAGGGCTGAGAGAGTCGGAAAGAACAAGAGCAAGGATGGACATCATGGGAATGGGTCCCAAGTTCAGTGCAGGTTGAAACATTTTACACTTTATTTCAGCTCTAAGAAACAGGAACTTATTCTTAACTACAAATAGAAACCTTAAGTTGCAAGGACTTAATACAGGACAAGGACCTTGTTCTTCAACTACAAACAGAAACTACAGCGTGCACAGGACAAACAGGAACTTAGCCTTAAGTGTCTTAACTGCAAACAAAAACCTTAAGCTACAAGGTATAGTGTTCCTATTTTGGTCTCACAATACTTTTCTTCAAAGACTTTAAAACCTTTCATGGAAGGAGCAGGTGGCCTGTTCTCAGAAAGCAATGTGAACTTTGAAGTGAACGTTTCGTTCCTCACACAGACTCTGGAAGTTGTTTTAAACTGTTAGAAGTTGACACTGAGTTCTATCTTCTTGTATCAACAATCTGATGAATGGTGTTCCAGATAATTCTTTTGTGTGGAGATTTCCCTTCCAGTAAGATCAGAGGATTTTCCAGATGAGTCTAGTGTATAAAACCTTTCATTTCAGCTCCTGCCTGCTGCTCCTGCTGCAGCCTTTAACTCCACTGCCATCTGCCTGACCACTGCAGCGGGGCACTCAGCTGCTCTCCAAAGGCTGCTGGTGCAACACTGTGATTTATGAATCTTCGGATGGCATCTTAGTTAAGGTTACTATTGCTGTGATGAAACACCATGGCCAGCAACTTAGGAGGAAAGGGATGATGTCGCTCACAGTTCCATGTAACAGTACATCATTAAGAGCAGTGAGGGCAGAAACTCAAGCAGGCCAGGAGCCTGGAGGCAGGAGTGATGCAGAGGCCATGGAGGGGTGCTGCTTACCGGCTGCCTCACTATGGCTTGCTCAATCTGCTTTCTTATAGAATCCAGGACCACCAGCCCAGATGTTCCCCACCCACATTAATCACTAGTCAAAAAAAGGCCCCACCCACAGGTTTGCTTCAGCCAGATCTTATGGAGGCATTTCTCAATTGAGGTTCCCTCCTCTCTGATGACTCTAGCTTGTCTCAAGTTGACATAAAACTATCCAGGACAGTGTGGCACATGCCTGTAATTCCAGCACTTGGGAGGCAGAGATAGGCAGATCTCTGAGTTTGAGGCCAGCCTGGTCTACAGGCTGAGTCTCAGGACAGCCAGAGCTATGCAAAGAAGCCCTGCCTCACAAAACAAACAAACAACCAGCAAACAAACAAACAAAACCTAGCCAGGACAGATGGAAACCATTGAATAGTAGAATTTTATTAACCTTAATTTAACATACTTTAACTATCACTCTCAAAAACCTTCTCTAGCATTCTGGAACTTAATAACTCTTTTCATCACATGAAATGCTTTTTTCTAATGGACATATAAGTTGACAGTTTCATTGCCTTTTTCTTATAATTTTCTCTGTTCCTGACAGTTTCATGCATGTGAATATAATGTAATATGATCCTCTTCACCTCCATTTCCACCCGTCAGCTTCTTCACACACCCTCAACAGCTCTTCCCCCAGCTCAATGGCATTTTTCTTTTACATAGCCTACAAGTCTAATTACTTTTTCCACATACCTGGGTGTGGAGCATCCACTGAATCATGGGAAACCTACCTGGAGCCACGCCCTCAGAAAGATTGCTTCTCCCTTCCCCAACAGCTATCAGCTTCCACCAGCTTCTCAGTTTGGAGTAGGGCCTTTGCTGCATCTTAATTTTTTTTATCTTTTGAGACGTTCATACATGATGTATTTATGGCATGTCACCCCTTCCCTTTCCCTCCTTCAGCTCCTCCTGTGTCCCCACCCCACTCACTCTTAAATCCATGTCCTCTTCTCGTGCATGTGTATGTGTGTGGTTTCTCTCGTCTTGTACTTCACATTCCATCCTTGAGGAAAGTAGTCAAGGCAGGAATTCAGAGCAGGAACCTGGAGGCAGGAGCTGAAGCAGAGGACATGGAGGAGAGCTGCGTACTGGCTTGTTTCCCTTTTCCTTTCCTATACAGTTCAGGCCTATCTGCCCAAGGATGGCATAGTGGCTTGAGACCTACTACATTTAATAATTAGTAATTTTATTATTAAATTAATTTAAATAATACCCTCATAGACAAACCATAGGCCAATCTAATGAAGCCAGTCCCTCTATTTGTGATGTCCTCTTCACGGGTATACCTAGGTCTGTGTCTAGGACAAAGCGATGATGACCAAAGGAGCTGCTGAATCCTGCTCACGTTGCTCCTGCGTACATGTGTTTAGGGTTCACCAGCACCTACTGCCTGCAGCTTTCCATCTAGGCATAGGGCTTTGTGGAACGTCCCATATACAACTGGCGTATCATCTGCTGTAGTCATGATGCAGGTCTTGCGTAGACAACTGTACCGTCATCTGCTGTGGTCATGATGCAGGTCTTGCGTAGACAACTGTACCGTCATCTGCTGTGGTCATGATGCAGGTCTTGCATAGACAACTGTACCGTTGGTGTTTCGTGGGTGCACTACCTCTGTCACGTCTAGAAGACACTGTCTTCCATCAAGCATCTTAGTCCTCCAGATAGTAAAGTTCTTTCTCCCTCCTCTTCTGCAATGGTCAGTGAACATCTAGCATGGGGATATGTTATATATGTGCCAACTGGAGCTGGTCACCATGCAGTCACTTACTTATTCTCTGAATTTACACCAATTGTGAATGTCTGCAGTTGCCTTCATCTGCTGCAAAAAGAGCTTCTTTGATGAGAATGAAAGGTACACTCACCTGTAGGTATAAGGATAATTATTTAGTATACAGTTACACCTATATGGATTTAGGAAAAATAGGAGCAATAGATTATACACTGGGGTCTAATACCTAGTTCTCTAGCCATCAGTAGCTGGCTGGGTTTATAGTAACAGGCCTAGAGTTCCCTCCTATTGAACTGGTCTAATCAGATTTGTTGGTTACCCCTAAGATACAAATATCACTGTTGCACCATTGGGGATATCTTGCCTATCCAGTCATCGTTGAGATGTGTAGACTTTATGACTGGGTAGGCTTATTGATCACTTTTCTCCTTGGATATTTAAATAGCACCTCCCAATACTATGGGAGTAACTTCCAGCTTGGTTCTTCCAAGTTGCATGTGTAAAGTGTGGTATCGTCATCAAATTCTCGGGAGCAAGGGCAATGGCAACAGCCTATATTATTTGAGGGGTCTCTGGCTCTCCTGAACAACAACTTGAAAGGTTCTTCCCTTATCTAGCAATGAGGTTTTTGTTAGGTAGTCTACGGCTTATGATAAGGCACTGTTGCCTCCATGCGGCATAGCTTCATTAAGATCATATAGAATCACACACAACATATGTATTTTAAGTAAGATTATAAAGTGATGTTTTATTAAGGCTTTCCAAACACCCTTTGTGTTATTTATCTCTCCTTCCTCCCTCTCCCTCTATATTACTTTTCCTCTCCTATCTCCAGGTAAGTTCCCCCATACCACCTTTTTTTCTTCATGGTACCAACATCCTACTAGCCACTTCTCTAAGGACATTATCCCTCCCACTGTTGTTCCTTTCTACATTCCTGGCTTCTGCAGTTACTCCAGGTCACAGATTCAGACCAAGGATCCACAGAGAAGAAAGGGCACACAGCATTTGCCTCTCTGTGCCTTAGTTACCTCACTCAGTATTTTCCAGTTCCAACCATTTACTTGCAAATTTCATAATTTCATTTTTCTTTACAGCTGGATAGAATTACACCAAGTGTGCACACTATGTCTTAGTTAGGGTTTCTCTTGCTGCTGTGAAACCCCATAATCCAAGCAACTTGGGGGAAGAAAGAGTTTATTCAGCTTTCGCGTCTACAGCACTATTCATCAGCAAAGGAAATCAAGCAGGAACTCAAACTGGGCAGGAACCTGGAGGCAGGAGCTGGTGCAGAGGGCATGGAAGGTGCTGCTTACTAGTTTGCTTCTCGTGACTTGCTCATTATGATTTAGTATAGAACCCAGGACCATCAACCCAGGGGTAGCATCACCCACAAGAACTTGGTCCTCTCCCATCAATCACTTATTAAGAAAATGCACTACAGGCTTGCTATAACCCAATCTTATGGAGGAGGCATTTTCTTAATTGAAATTCCTTCCTCTCAGGTAACTTTAGCTTGGGTAAAGTTGCCATAACACTATCCAGCACACACTACCTTTTGATTATCTGTTCGTTAGTTAATGGACATATAGGCTGCTTCCATTTCCTATGCAGCATGGAACATGACGAAGAAAGTATCTCTGTAGCAGACTGTTTAATCTTTTGGGTATATGCTGAGGGGTGGCATAGCTGGGTCATATGTGTAGAACTATTTTCATATTTTGGGGAATTCTCCCCACTAATGTCCATAGTGACTGCTCCAGCTTGCTATCCCACTACCATGTTCTTCTCTCTCTACCATCTTCACCAGCATGTACTGCCAGTTATTTTGTTGATCTTGGGGTAAGATGAAATCTCATAGTAGCTTTAATTTGCATTTCCCTGATGGCTAAGGATGTTAAACATCTTTTAGATATGTGTCAGCTGTTTTCATTTCTTCTGAGAAATCTTTGTTCAGATCCATGGCTTGTTTTCAATTCGGTTATTGGCTTTCCTGGCTTCTTCTTGTTTTTATAGTCTTTATATGTGCTGGGCATTGATCCTCGATCAGATGTGCTGGGCTTTGATCCTCGATCAGATGTTCACCTTTATATGTGCTGAGCATTGATCCTTGATCGGATGTGCGGCTTTATATGTGCTGAGCATTGATCCTCGATCAGATGTGCGGCTTTATAT
>LOJH01010268.1:7874-27608 GCA_001685095.1 Ellobius talpinus
GCCACCATGTGGTTGCTGGGAATTGAACTCAGTACCTCTGGAAGAGCAGTCAGTACTTTTAACCTCTGAGCCATCTCTCCAGCCCCCTTAGGAATTTTCCTAACGTGAGATCTCTGCCGTCGCAAAAATCCCAAACAAGCCAAATCACAAGTCAAATTTAAAAATATCCAGGTTTAATGGGATTCCTGCGCTCTCTGGTGGCCCCAGAGGGAACCGGGAAGCTGCGAATGCGACTGAGGTGGGGTGGGGTGGGGGGGAGAGACCATGAGGGAAGTTTCTGGGGAAGAGTTTAAATAGACTGGGGGAGTGGTCAAGATTTTGGCGGGATGTCTTGACCCTACTCCCGGGAGGGGTCAAGGCTTGGTGGGCACTGGGACAGGGCCTCCAAAGATGGAGGCCAGAGACCGGGACTTACAGTCCATTGCTGCTGTCCTGTCTGCAATGAACGGACATTATTCTTGTCTTCCTCAGAAAAACTAAAACAGCACTTGGTACCCAGACAGACAGAGACAGGACAAAACCAAGGATGAGTTTTGGAGGAGCAGCTGCAGGGACCTTGCTGTAGGGTGATACAACATGCAACCGAAGCTAAGCTGTCTGAGGGTGGCACAGTGCCCAGGGTCATGTCCTGCAGTGGCTCCCTCCATGAGGGGTAGAATAGCATGTGTCCTTGTTGAGGGTTGCATTTGCATTGTTCCTGCTGTGGGTGATAAGGCATGCAAAGGAGGCTGAGTTGTCTGCCCAGAGGGAAAGCAAGCATGGAAAATCCATGAGGCAAATCCTGGCGGTGCCATCTTCCTGAATGTGTTATGGCATGGCATTCATTCTTGATGTGGTCCAGCAGGGGTGTGTAGGGAGATCTCAGAAGTGGCTGGCGGAAGGGAAAATGTTGTGGATCTTGAAAGTGGCATGTATAGTGTGTTTTATAAGAGAACCATGGGGAAGCTGCATTGCCCTTGCTATGGGTGATAAGTCATGCAACTGAGGCCCAGCTCTTTGCCCAGGAAACTTCTCTGCTTGAAGAACTAACAGTGACAAGAAAGACATCATCATGTTAGCCTCTCATCTGGTAGGTAAACAATGAAGGAGAGGATGGTTTACCATTTTTTACAGCTGTGGAAGGTAAGGGAAAGAGACTGTAAACCACACCTTTTGGAACCCAAAAGTTGGAGCCCAATGGGAAGAACTGAGTAGAGATATGAATGGGGAGATGTGGTGGTGAGGATGTCCAGGGGACTGGACAGGACACAGGTGGCATGTGGTACCCAGTTCACCAGACCAGGTAGGAGCATATTTGCCAGAGAGCTTAAGGAAGGTAATTCAGAAGGGGCCTTAGGACTGGTATCTTTATGAGGTAGGAGGGCCTCCGGCAGATCTGAATGATTTATACTGGCATATAAACTGCGATCACAAAATAGAAACAATCCAGAGGGAGTAAAAAAAGAAAAAGAAAAAGACACAGGAAGCAAGTGTGGGAAGGTTTGTGTTGAGATGAAGTTTCTAGGGCAAAAAGAGACAGCTAAGTTCAGTGCTCGTAGTCTCTGAAGGCTTTTAGGTCTGAGCAATGGTTCACAAAGGGGTAAAGGGAAGAGTAAATGAGAGCAGAGCAAAAGAAAATGATTAAGCTTGACCCAGCAGGGACAATCAGCCCCTCAGAGTGTGCTATGTACATTCTTTCCTGCCACAAAGTGCTGTGGGGGTGGAGACTGTTTGCCCAGCCAGGCCCTTTCAACAGCCGGGTGTGGATAATGGAGAGGCAGCAGCCCCACCCCCGCCCACTCTGCCCAGAGCCCCAGGGACTGGTTGGCACGGCAGGTGAGGCATAGCCCCACTCCTCCTTGGCACCAGACCAAGGAAATTAGTGTGTGCGAGGCCCACCGAGCTCCTGGGTAGTACCCCTTGGTAGCACCCCAGGTTGAAGAAATGGGATGGCTCGTGTAATTACAGGAGTGTATTATCAAGTCTGTTTTGTTCTATTTATTTATTTATTCATCCATTTATTTATTTATTTAATTTATTTATTTATGAGGCAGGGTTTCTCTGTGTAGCTTTGGCTTTCCTGGAACTCACTCTGTAGACCAGGCTGGCGTTGAACTCACAGAGATCCACCTCCTTCTGCCTCCCGAGTGCTGGGATTAAAGGGGTGCACCATCACTGCCTGGCTTGAAGTCTGATTTTGGTGGTGCTAGAGACTGTGCATGCTAGACTAGGATTCTACCGACCGAGCTACATCCTGAGCCCCTAATTCTTTTTTTGTCTTAAGACAGTTGGCATTTTCTTGGTGGGTCTTCAGAGATCTGACCATATGTAAAAGGATTTTATATTATATAATTCTAGCCTCTGAATACCCCCACAGACTCAGCAAAGCATCTGAAGTGCAGGCAAGTGCACTTACGGACCCAGAGTGGGAATTTACCCTGCACAAAGTTCAAGGACCATATACAACTATGAAGTTCTGAGTTTTATGGTTGGATGACATGCAGATGGTACCCAGTAAAGTGATTAAGAAAATCCTCCAACTCCTGTACCTGTAAACATTTCTGAAGTAAGGTTAGCCAGCATGGAGGGAGAAAGACACTTCCGGAAGCTGGAAGGTCACTGAATGAAAATCTCAGTGTCAGGGGTGGGCTGTTTCCCTTTGATTGTCAGCCAGGGTGGTCCCTGACATCTCAGAACAATGCAGGCTATTGCTGTGGCTGTTGGCTGCACATCGGGACTAGATGGTACAATGCTGTTGCTGAAGATCCCACATGCTAATTGCAGGCCACGCGTAATTTGAATGGGTTGAGCTGAAAGCTCCTTTCTTGCAGACATGTTTGGAAGTGCTGGGTGTTGTGTAGGCTGCTAGGGGAGAACTGTCACAAATGGTCCTGCTCATTTACCTGCGTGCCAGGCAGATGTGCCCCTGGTACAATAATGGTACAACTAACTTTCTGATTGTCTTGAAGTACTGCTCTGCAGGAAGGGACTCATATTGGTATTGTAAGATAAAAGCCTTTACCCAGGAGGTCATAGGACCCTAGTATGGAAACTACTTCTGTAGTTAAATGGCTATGTGCCTGTCAGATTGTCTGCTAAACATCTATGTTTATAACTGTAGATGACTGAGTTGTCAGTGTTAGTGGTACAGAGGATCTTTTTATTTATTTATTCATTTATTTTTTCAGTGAGTAAAAGTTACTGAGAAGACCCATCAAGCTGCAGAGAGTTAGGTGGCTGTTGCTATGATACAGTGGTCCAGTGCTCAGCCACAGTGGAAGCCAATGACCAAGCATCTGTCACCTCCTCCTATGCTCAGAGAATACAGCTGCAGAAGAGAGGGGTGGAAAGACTGAGGAAGACTGGAGTGCTGTGTACCCTTCTTCAGTGCATAACATGGCCTTTACCACGTTAAAACAGCGTCCTCAACTGCACAGGCTTTCGGGAGTATCTACAGGAGAAATCCACTTAGTTTTAGGAAGAGGAATAAATGTATGCCAGGATGGGACTTTTCTGCGGTGCAGCTGTTTTGAGGTCATCCACACTAAACGTTACTCTTCACCAATGCTTCTCTAAGCATTCCCTGTAAATTCATCCGTTCACCAAGGGTACGTTCACTTCCGTGGTCTGTTGCTGGTGCCGTTTAGAGTGAACAGTTATTTGCCCAGTATCCCTTGGAAAAGTTAACCCAACAGCCATATATCTGCATTAAGCTTGATTTACTTCACATACACCAGTCAACGCAATATTCAGTACTCTAACCAACCAAATGTGAACTTATGTTTGAGATAGGATCTCACTATGTAACCCTAGTTGGTCTCGAACTCATAGAGATCCTTTTGCCTCCACATCCTGAAAGCTGAGATTAGAGGCGAGCACCACCACGCCCAGTCCTAAATCATTTTAAAGAGCATAACAAAGTCTTCATATAATCCTCAAGGCAGTGCCATTCTTCCTCGCATCAAAGGATAGGCCGTTGTTCTCTGCGATGGAGCCTATTGGCCCATCTTCATTTCTGGGTGTCCCAGGGCAAAAGCGTCACGGTGAGGTCCCCTCGCCTCGCCACGTTTCCCGGCGTGAACTGCGGCCACCACCTAACGGCTCTCTCTGCCTGAGGGACAGCCAGTGAGGGTGCAGTTAATCCCATCCCACTCTACAGACGTGACAGTGGAGGCTCCGAGTCGCCCAGCGAAGATGCAGCCGTGGCCACAGGACCACGCGATGTTCAGTACATCGGGTCCCGGGCGGGCGACAGGCAGCCGTCAGCCTCAACGTCCGGGACCTGATCCGGAAACCTCCTTTCCGGTTCCCAAGCCTGCGTTTCGGAAGTGAGTCACTCTGCCAGAACATAACATGGCCTCCAGCTCATCGACCGCCCAGAACGTCGACGGCGAGGTGGGCGGGACCCGGAAGTTGCCCGGCCGGAGAATGGCGGCCTCTGGGGGCGTGGTTTCCGGCGCTCCTAGCTTGTTAGTATCGGCGGCTGAGAGCGCAGGCGGCAGCTGACAGGCGCTTTTCTTCGGACGGCTGCAGCTGGAGCCCAGCGAAGCGGGCGGCCTCCAGCTCGCGTCACCGTGTCCCGGCCGGCGAAGTTCCAGGGCGCCGGGGCATGGAAGAGGGGAAGATGGACGAGAATGAATGGGGTTACCACGGCGAAGGCAACAAGAGCCTTGTGGTGGCCCACGCGCAGGTGAGCGACTGGCGGGCAGCGCGGCTCCGGGCCTCCCCGACGGCTGCGGCAGCCCTGTGCCTAGTACCTTCCAGTTTGGGTCGTGACTCCTCCTCCAGCTTCCGCTCAGGTGGCTCCCTGTACCCCCCAATATCCTCAGCTTTCTTACTCATCCCCGGCACCCCTGTGTCCGTTGGCCCCCTTTCCTCCTAGTGTCCCTTCTCGGTTCCCCTCAGGACTCTTTCCCGCACCCCGTGGGTGCCGCGTGGCCCCACGCTGTGCCCCCTCCTCTGGGATGCTCATCTTACTGCCAGGCCAGGGTGGGCCAGAGGCCGAGCCCTGATCAGGACTTGGGCAACACTGACGAAAAGTACCGAGTGCTGTCACTCTCAAGAGCGTGGAGTTCAGCCTCGCAGACCACGGAGCTGCTGGTAGGAACGGACACTACCGCAGGTTCGCATCCACATCCTAAACTTGAACCGGTTTCTTCTTCGTTCAACTTGAAAGGGAGTTTCCGAAGATGGAGGGATTTCCAAGGAGGCGGCCAAGTTAGGAAGAGAAGCGGATGGATTTGTGTGCAGCCGCTGATTCTCTGACATCTTGCTGTCTGATACAACCTAGCAGGAATGTGTGGGCTGGGGGAGTGGAAGGCAGGAGGTGTCATGTGAGAAGGCTAATAGCGCAGGGAGCTGGGGTGATTCCCAGCGCTACCACTGGCGGAGGAGCCGTAGGCCGCATTCGGAAAGTGCTAGGAATAGCACACGTTTTGTTTGCCTGAAGTTAAGGTTGTACCCACCTGTACTGAGTGTTGAACCCCTCTAGAGCTTGGGCCTTGAGTCCTAGCTGCCATCTCTGCCCTCCTGGTGGATTTGTTTAGACTGTGGACCAAGGAGGAGAAAGCCTGGAAGGCAGGTTTTTCAGGGCCTTTTATGATCAAGGAGAACGGCCGGTTTTAAGCGAGACGGAGAGGCTTCTCCGCTCCTTTCGGTACTGGGCATGGCATGTCTGTAGTCCTCCTTCGCCTTTGAGAGCAGGTGAACTTTGCTTCTCTACTCAGCCTTCCAGGCCTGTCTCATCCAGTCCAAGAGAGAGGGAGACCTTTACCAGCTCTCTCCAGTCATGGTCACTTTTTCCGAGCTAGTATCAACCCCTGTGTTGAAAAGCTCTTATAAAGCCCCCTGTCAGTCCTGCCTCCACTGTAGTATGTGTGCGCAGCTCTCCTTAGCTCGATCCTTCAGGAGCTGGATGTGCAGGTGGGGACATCTGCCCTGTCACTGGCCAGCAGCACTGAAAGAAAATGTGTTGTCCTGCCATGTGCACACAGGGCACGAGAGAGAAGGAGCCATTTGTGATGTACAGGTCTTGGGGTCTTGGTGGAGGAGCTCAGTGAGGCCCGCAGAAGTTTATAGGGCTTGCTTGGGTAGGCGGGAAGGTGAGGAGCCACGCTGTCAGCAGCTTGGTCACTGTCCTGCCTGCAGCCACAGGCGAGGGCCCTGAGCGTGCTCTTGGGCAGGAACGTGCTGTGTCTTAGCACAGGTCTTCCTCGCTGCAGCCTGAGGGCATGACCCTTGTGCTACCAGCCATTCCAGTCAGTGAAGCCTGTGGCCTCCCTGAAGGCCACCGCACTCAACTCTCCTAAGGCAACTGCGTTTGCTACCTTTACCTTCCTCTTGGTTTTGGCTTAGAATCTGTGAGGTTACTTTATATTTCGTTTGTCATCAGTCTCTTAGTTGTCCAGGGCATCTAGCCTCTGGGCCATGTTGACCATGAGGTGCAGGGGAAACGATGCCCACTCCTGTGGCTATGCCGCACTGTCTTTTTCCTTTCTTATTGACAGTAGTAACGTGAAAGACTTGTTAGTCTGCCCAGAAAGAACACTTAGCAAAACTTGCATAGAACTGCGCATTGCATGTTTGTCTCGTTTAAAAACCTCTCAGAGACTCTGGAGAACCTCAGACCGTTTCTATAACTGTACAGTGTCTGGGCCCTCTAGGTGCGAACATCAAGCTTTAGGGCCATTTCAGTTTCTCTCTCAGCCTTGTAGGTTAGAATTGCTGGTTTGTGGGTTTAAATTTTCTAGTTATATATCACAATATGAACAGTTTAGATGGTTATTTTATAGTGGTTGGATTAGGTAAAGTAGGCTGATGACCCATTTAATGCAGGGAAATATTGTTAATATGAAAAAGGAAATTACAGTGTAATTGTACGAGTTACACATGACTAGAAAGAAAATACATCAAGAATATTACAAATAGTTATCTGTTTACAGTAGTATCATTTGATTGCTTGAGAATGGGTCTCACTATGTTACCCTGGCTGACCTCAAACTCCTTGGCATAAGCCATCTTTCTTATCCTCCTGAGTAGCTGGGATTACAGGCTGCCAGGCCTGGCTCCTCTTTTTGTTTTAAAGAATATTTTCTGCACTGTGAAAGCCAGAGGTAGGGAGATCTCTGTGAGTTTGGTATAAGCCTGGTCTATCTAGCCAGTTCCAGGCCAGTCAGAGCTACATAGTGAGATTCTGTTTCAAAAAAGAAGAATCTAAAATTTTTTACATTAATTATATACTCATTAACTATATATTATAATCAGGAAAAAGGAGCTATGGGCATCGTTTAGCGTTAGAATGTATACTTTGCATGCTTGAGGCCCTGAGTTCAGTTCCCAGCATCACAACTATCCCAGGGTTGAAAAGGACACAGGTGTGAACCATAGTGTAGGTCACAGGGTGAAAGGACACAGGTGTGAACCATAGTGTAGGTCACAGGGTGAAAGAACTTACCACACATTGGTGAGACTCTGAGGAGCCCAAAGGAGCTATGGAGACAGAGTCCTAAGGGGTGGCAACCCCAGCAACATGTGAAAAGGACAAACAAGTTTTTTAAAGTTTGTAGTTTTGGACCTAATTTCTGTTCTCATGTGCTTGATAAGGAGAAAATTGGAAGTGAAATAGATATTGTTCACAAAGATGTCTATCACAGGGTTATTAATGATAGCTTAGGTAGACCATCTCTTTAGTGCTGGAGAATTATCCTCCTTTGCAGAGATGCTGAAGCACAGAGCTGATATTTTGTTTTCCAACCATGTGGCATATACCCAGACCTTGGGCCTGTCTTCAATATTCACCTAGAACTAGTTGAAAGAGTTTGAACTTGCCACTGACATCTCTCAAAGAAAGACAAGTTCTACACTTGAGATGCTTCGTGGTGGTCCTTCAGATTGATGCTGTTGAAATGGTTCTTTCTTTCTTGGTGGTTTGATCTGGTCACATCCTGTCTCATTGCATGTTCACTCTTTATTCTTTAATCTGGTGTTGCTAGGTCAGAATTTATTTCTATATTCCCTTGGGTGATGTTTCGCCTTGTGTTGCCTTGCTAGTATAAGGATGTCTTTGTCTTTCTACATTTACATTCTCAGAGGTGACCTTTCTCCCTCCCTGACTCCTTTCTGCCTGGTCAAACTTCAGAGTTCAGCTCTCAGTACCTTTCTCTGTCTTCAGAGAGCAGCGGTGCAGGAGGCTTTTGTGTGTTTTAGAGAGCAAGGCTGTTCTTTGCTGGCCCACTGTCATCATCACACAGTCTGGGTGGGTGGTTCAATGGGCTCTGATATTTGCTTGTATTTCTTTGACACCACCTGTGGGTTCTGTGAGCCTTGACTCCTTTCCACACACTGTTGGGGTCACTACCCATTAGGAGTCACTGAGCTGGCCTGTCTCCATAGTTCCCCTTGGGCTCTCAGGATGATATCAATGTGTAGGATAGTACATTCTTTCATTTTGTGACCTCCCCCATGGGTCACATCTGGGTTCTCTTCATCCCCGGTGGACAGATGGCTGGGAGGCTGAACTAGAGCTACCATAGGGTAGGAAGGAGGTTGTACACAGTGCCAGCACCTACTGCTGCTGATGTCATGGCTGTATCCTTTCTTGCTCTGCCTTGTTTTCTCTGAGGCTAAGGGGTGCTGTTGTGAATGCCTCACCCTCCTGCTTAGCGGGTCCTGAGGATGTGTGTTTGGTTGTGTCACAGAGCTCAATCGGTTGGCACCTCTTGCCTCTGTTAACTAGCAGACCATGGATGGTTTTCTTATAGGTTGAGAGTCCGTGAGAAAGTTGGTTTCAGCAGACACAACCGTATATTTGTGACATATGGTGGCTCCCACCTGGAAGTGAAGTCATCCTCACAGTTGGAGGGGCTGGGCAGAATGCTGTTTCTGGAACCCGAGGCCGTATCCTAAGGGGTGATGCTCTTTTGTATCCCTTCCCATGACAGTGATCGGAGCTTCCTGGGGTCTTTCATGGGCTCTTTCTTGGGTTATCTCCTCACCACCTTGTCAAAGGACAGTGGCCCCTGGGACATTTGACTTAGACCCCCATTATGGTTTGGATCTTAACTGACCCCCGAAGGCTGTGTTGAAGTCTTGGTCCCCAACTGACAGTGCTGTTGGAGCCTTTAGAGGCAAGGCCTGGTTGAAGGAAGCTAGGTCATTGGATTATAGCTTTGAAGAGGGAGGGTACTGGGGCTCCAGCCTTTTCAAATTCTTGCTTTCTCTTCTGACTGAAATTAGAGAATAGCTTTCCTTTGCCATGCGCTTCCATCATATTCTGCCTTGCCACGGGCTCAAAGTAGTAACATGAACAGCCAAGGATGGAAACTCTGAAGCCATGAACCAAAACAAACCTTTATTTTATTTTATTTTATTTTCATTTGTATGCTGTTTTGCCTGCATGTATGTCTGTTCACCATGTTTGTGCAATGCCAACAGAGGCCAGAAGAGGGACCCTGTGGGTGCTGGGAACCTAACCTAGGTCCTTTGGGAGAACAGCCAGTGCTCTTAGCTGGAGAGCCATCTCTCCAGCTCCATCTTTCCTCCTTTAAGCTTTTTCCCCACCAAATGCTTTGTCATGTGCTATAAAGCTAGTGGTGGCACATGCTTTTAGTTCTTCTAATCAGAAGCTTCTCTCCCGACTACCGGTTGGTTTCCAAATACCTGGCAGCTGCTTCCCAAACTTGGAGGCTTAATATTACTTATAAATGTTCGACCTATATAGCTCAGACTTGTTACTAGCTAACTCTTAAATTTTAAATTAACCCATATCCCTTACTTATACTCTGCCATGTGGAAATACCTTTATTAGCACAGCACCTTCATCTCTTGCTCCTTCTGCATCTGGCTGCTGACTCTTGACTCCGCCCTTCTCCTTCCCATCATCCTTTGTTTGGTTGCCCTGCCTGTACTTCCTGCCTGAGTGCTGGCCAATCAGCATTTTATTATACCAATTCAAGTGACAAATCTTTATATTGTACAAGAGGATCATTCAACAGCAGTCCCAGCACTCCAGGCAGAGGCAGGCAGATCTCTCTGAGTTCAAGGCCAACCTTGTCTACAGAGCAAGTTCCAGGACAGCCAGAGCTATGCTGAGAAACCCTGTTTCAAAAAAAGAAAAAGGAAAAAAAAAGCTAGCATTCCTTTGAGTTTCACATTGGAAGGTTCTGTGTAGCCTTTTGTTTCTATTGTTCGGTGGTTGATTCTTTTGCCTCCAGAAAAATACAGAGTAGTAGAAGAAAATGGTCATCACCCAAGAGCTCCCCACTTAGAATATAATTTCTGAACACTTTGATGTTCTTGCTTCCAATCCTTTTCTAGTTACATATCTTTGTTGATGGCAGGAAATCTCTGGGGCTGTCTATTTTAGTCTCCTTTGGCCACCTCTTCTACTCTGTTTTTGCTAAATGGGTGCTGTTTTGGGGCTGATTTTTCACTTGTTTTATATTGTCACTGGACACTCCCCTGATGGCCTCTACTCTTCACTTTCCATTGGTTGGCTCTGGTGAGCTGAATGTGTCTGAGTGCTGATACTGACATTGACCTTTAAAGCTGATGACAGGTCTCCTGGGGAGGAGTGGTTGGGTTTCTGGTGACAGTTTGTGGATGATGACAGTGTAGGTGGAGAAAACAGTTTTCCTTGAAATGGATCCATCACTGGATTGAGATTTTTCTTTGCTGGTAATGGTTTGAGCTACCTGATGGGAAGGGAGAGAGATTTCCTGTAGTTGATAGAGAGGTTGAGCTGCTGTACATGGATGTGATGGCCAAGGACACCTATGGAGGGATGGCTTAGTAATGGAGAACCAGTGGGCCACTATGGGCTTTGCTGCCTAGGCCCCTTAGTTGACAACTCAGCAGCCATATGGAGCTGGACAACTGGAAATGTGATGTGCAGGATTCAGGTCTGTTCCATTGTACATGACCTTGACCTTAAGGGTCAAAATCTTAATGTCTGGGCTTTCCTTCAGGCCTGGCTTTCCACATTTTATACTTTGGGATGCATGTGGCCCACCTCAAGGGGAGAGGTGGTGGGGAGTTTGTAGTCTGGGAGTACACTCTGGTGCTCTGCATGTGTTGTTTGCAGCAGTGAGAATGCTGATGTCACTGGTGCTGGGGGAACAGTGATGCTATTTATATTGTCAGAGAGGAGCCAACAATATTTCTTCCTAGGAACTTTTTCCCCCTCCCAGATGGTCTCATTAAATAGCCCTGACTGGCCTAGGACTTGCTCTGTAGACCAGGCCTAGGACTCACAAAGATCCGCTTGGCCTCTGTCTACCCCGTGTACTGGGATCAAAGGCATGTGCCACACCTGGTTTTTAGTCAGTCTCTTTGTAATCTAGACTGGAGTAGAATTTACTCTGTGGACCAGGCTGCCGTCCTTCTGTCTCAGCTTCAAGTACTGGGACTGTAGGTATAAAGGTATAAGCCACCTTACCCGGCTACATTAACTGTTTTTTCTTGGTAGGTTAGAGACTTGCTTTCTGAATTTATGTTGATGCTCATTTTTTGTGTGTGTGTTAATAATGTAGAGGAAATGTATAGTTTCCATTTGTAAATAGGCCAGCTGTTGTGTTTATCAGGAACACAGGTGCAGGAACCTTGGAAATCTGAGTTCATATTAATAATAAGATGTAGCATGAATAATAAAAACCCAGAGACAGATATTGAGGTTCAAACTGAAGATCAGAAAAGCGAAACAGTCAAGCCACTAGAGAAGTCTGACCTCTACCAAGGCTGACTGAGCAACTGCACACTGAGCCCTGAGCCTGTCTCCTCTGGTCTTATATTCCCCTCTAGTGCTGGGATTAAAGGCATGTGACTCCTAGTACTAAGATTAAAGGTATAGGCCGCCACCACCACCTGATCTGTTTCTGCATTGACCTTGTGGCCTTGAATTTATAGAGATCCACGTGCCTTTTTCTCCCAAATCCTGGGATTAAAGGTGTGTGACACCACTGCCTGGGCCTTAGTGGCTTAGTTTTACCTTCTGATCTTCAGGCAAGCTTTATTTATTAAAACATAAATACAATATCCCTATAATAAGATGCTGCTAGGTGTGGAGTCAATGAGTTAAATTGTTGGCATTTGTGTGCACAGGCCCCCTGAACTGGTTTGTCTGAGGTTACAGTGGGGGAGTTCCTGTGATAGAAAGGCTCGAGTGACTTGCCTAGCACCACCCTTCCTGGGCCTGCCTTGCTACAAAATTCTGTTGTGAGGCTTATTAGTTCCCTGGGAAGTAGAGAAAGACCCTGCTTTCCTCTGATCACAGTAGAGCTCTGAGAAAATCAACTTGGCTTGTCAGGGCTCCCTATGTGGTACAGAGTGAGGTTTCCCACACATGTAGGGCAGGGCAGTGGGGCTCTGTCCTCACTGATTATAGGGTATCAGGGTGTCCTGTGTTGATGTTCAAGCATGACCAGGCTTTCCATGGGAAACATACTCATCCTGTCGTTGACATACATTGTCTTAATTACTGGAGGGACTATGATCAGACAGGGTTTGAGCAGAATAGCACTACTGAACGTAGGTAAGGAGAAAATCAACTTTTAGAAGAGAGTTTGTAGAAGCTGATTATAATTATCTTTTCTGCAGATCTACTTTCTTTTTTTAAATTTAGATGGAATTTTACTTCCATTAAAGTGATCATTAACCCAGTGATTCCCAAGCTTTGATGCCTGCTTTGAACATGAAGAGGGAGCAATTCTAGCTTGTGTGCTTTGGGTTTCAGCTCTGCAGGCCAGGATAGGCATCTAGATCTACAGTTGATTAGCAGTGTATCCACTGCATGGCATCAGTTGGCAATGGGAATTCAGTAGGAGGGGTTGGCGAGGTTGTGCTTGGTGATGCTTGCCTGTAGTTCTCACATAGTCCCAGCTACTTGGATGGCTGAGGCAGGAGGATCACTTGAGTCCAGGAGTACAAGGCTAACCTGGCCAATATAGCAAGGCCTAGACCCTTAAAAAAAAAACCTTTGAATTGTTGAGGCCTTCTCAGTGATATTGAGAAGGAAGGGAAGATTATATGAGAGGAGCTGGAGGGAGGAAAGGGAGAAATTATATTTTAATTTATAAACTAAAATTATATCTTAATTAAAAACAAAGAATTTATTCCAAAATATTTAAAGATGGACTGGAGGGCTGGGAGGAGGAGGAGGAGTGTGCATGGGTGGGGATCTCCACAGGGCCTTTGTTGCTTCTTAGGTAACCGCAAATACTGTTTTTACAAAAAAATTTTTTTAGAGACTTATATTCTTTGTGTGTGCACATGGGAGGGTGTTTTGCTTGCGTGTATGTCTTTGTGCCATGTACATGCCTGAGGCCTTCAGAAGCCTGAATAGGGTGTTAGATCCCCGGGAACTGTAGTTACAGATGGTTGTTAGCTGCTATGTGGGTGCTAGAATTAAACCTGGGTCCTTATCAAGACCAGTATGCACTCTTAACCTCTGAACTATCTTTCCAACCCCCATTTTAAAAGCCATTTTCAGATGGGTTTCATGCTGTATGTAACCTGTGTCAGCTTGGAAGTCCTTCCTGATTAGCCTTCCTGCTGCTGGGATCACATGTGTATGTCACCACACCCAGCTCGGGGTGTGTGTGTGTGTTTGTATGTATTTGAAATAGGCTCTTGTGTTGCAGTCCAGGCTGGCTGGGAACTCAGTCCTCAACTTCAGGAGGCTGAGACAGGAGAAATACCATGAGATCAGTCTGGGTTACATACTGTGTTCTGAAATGAGACGGTTTCAAAAACAAAACACACAAAAAAAATCCAAAAACCAAAACTGTAGTAGTTACAACTTGGAAATGTTATGGAGCTTGTCATGAGTGTTCTTTGAGAGTTCTTCATTCCTTCATTCAAAGAGATCATATGCACACTTCATTTAGCAATTTGTGCTTTTAAAACAAAAACAACTTTTGCTTTTTTTTTTTTTAAAAAATAGGATCTTGCTAGAAATTGTGATTTGACAGATGTAAAATTGAGTTGGGCTCAATTGTGGCACACATCTATGATCTCAATGCTTGGGAGGTAGGAGCAAGAAGATGATGAATTTAAGGCCTGCCCAGGCTATATAGATAGCCTATAAAAAAAAAAAAGCAAGAGGACTGGAGAAATGGCCCACAAGTTAAGAACATGTACTGCTGCTTCTCCAGAGGACCTGAGTTCAGCTGCCAGCACTCAACTTTGGGCAGCTCGCAAATTGCCAGTTCTAGGATTTCAGTGCCCTCTGAGGGTCCTTGCACTTGTACCTAGTCATATATTACCCCAGTGAGTCCCCCACCCAATGGTGTTTTTCTGTTATGTCTGTGCACCATGTGCATAGCTAACTGGTGCTGGTTATGAGCTGCCTAGTGGGTGCTGGAACTCAGATCCAGTACTACTGGAAGAACAGCCGGTGCTCTTTACCTCTGAACCATCTCACTGGCCCCAGGATAATGATTTTTGAGCTTCCTTATTCCTTAAGATAAATAATACCTAGCAGTGAGTGGGTTGGGTCAAAGACCGAAGATTTTGCTGGCTGCCTTGTGGTGCAAGCTTTCTGAAAGTGACCCCAACTGGGTTCCTTCATGCTGCTCTTGGCCCCTTCTCCAAACTGCTCACCCTTACACCTGAGTGTTGGGCCAGTACTGATCCTGCTTTGTTTTATTTTCCAACAGCGCTGTGTAGTTCTGCGTTTTCTGAAGTTTCCTCCAAATAAGAAGAAGGTAAGATTGGTGGGCTGGCCACAGTCGTCATAGCATCTGCTTAAGAAGACCTGGATGTTTTCCTGGGGGGGTGGGTCTGCGGGAGTAGGTGGGCAAGCACATGCGTGGTGCATGCGTGCGTGTGCGTGTGTGTGTGTGTGTGTGTGTGTGTGTGTGTGTGTTTGTTTTGATGTTAGGAACTGAACCTGGAACTTTGCCTAGGACAGGAAAGTGCCCTTCCTCTAGGGTGTATCCTATATCCTAAGCCCTCCAGTGCAGAAATGTTAATGCTAATTGTAGAAATTTAAGTATGATATAATCATTCAGTGTGAGAAGTAGTGGGCCCTCATTCTTTATGTGTGAGACCTAACAGACCTTCTGTGTCACTGTGTGTCACTCTATGGTAGATCTGTCTGCATGAGCTCTGGTGTAGCATGTGGGCCATGCTCAGAGGATCCCAGGACCGGGTTTCAACTTGATCTTGATGAGTTCCTTAGCTGCCTCAGTGGAATTGTGTGTAAGAAAATAGTGTGTCACACTGGGTAGACAATCTGTTATGCTAAAATCACAGTGGGCAAGGTCAGGTGGAGCAGTAGGTTGTGTTGGCTGAGTCATCCTAGCATAGCGAGTGGACCCTCCATGAAGGCTTGCCTGCCACCCTATCTAGCCAAGTTGAGCTACTGCTGCTTCCTGGTAAATCTCAGGTAGATACTGAGTATTGGAAGCTCCTGTGGCCACAGCTTCTTATCTGTTCCTATTGTTCCAGCACACACTGTGAGGGAGGCTGAGATACTTGGCCTGTCTTGCTTTGTACCTAGCCAGCTGCCAGTGAGCTACATAGGGCTCACCTGGCCTTTGAGCTCCTTAGTGGGGGAAGGAGGAACTCTTTGAGGGGGTTGTGTCTGGTGGATGGACAGGATTGATGATTCAGTGTCTCATTGGAGTGTCTGGGAGACAGTGTGTCAGGATGTGAGGACAGAGGTCATGGGAGCTATGGGACATTGGTGGTAGAGATGATAGAGGCCCTCAAGGCTTGTCTCCTAGGAGCATGCAGGAATGTTGCCTTTAACTGGGGCAGGAATGAGAGTCAAAGGTGGGTTGACTGGGCAGAGGGAATAAGGTGGGACCCAAACATCCTGTGACTCCTACCTCAGCTGCTGAAGAGAAATGACCCAAGGTATTCTGTTTCTGTCAGATGTGTCTTAGCTTCAGCCTCTTCTGTCATGCCTGTCCTTGTACAATGGCTATAGTGTGTGTTCACCCCACCTTGGTGAATGACCTGTTAAGCCTTCCTGGAAAGTGTCTTCCTGGTGGGGTGTCACATGGTCACCCTTCTGTTCCCCAGATGGATTTTATCAGGAGCTGTGACATAGTTGCACAGGCCCTGGGGTGTGTGCTGGGTTTTCTCAGGCTAAGTTCTGACAAGACCCAGTCGTAGGAGCTGTGGGATATCTCCACATACTTTGTGAGACATACATTGCTGGGTATGGGTGGTGAGTTCTCCAGAGGTTTGTGGGGTGCACAGTACTTAGAGTATACATTGGGTGGCTGTTTAGTCTGTCCTGAGCTGGACTCCTGGAAGAGGGTGGTATTAGGAGCCTTGTCTGGAGGTCCACCCTGAATCTATCCTGTGCTTGTCTCTTCCAGACCTCAGAAGAGATACTTCAGCATCTGCAGAACATAGTGGACTTTGGCAAAAATGTCATGAAAGACTTTTTGGGGGAGAACTATGTTCATTGTGGGGTAAGTGCTATTTATTCACATTTCAATTTCTATCCAGTTCTGCCTGACAGTACTGACATCTCAGTGTTAGCCCTTGTGCACTAAGAATCTTCAAGCTTTTCTCACCAGCTGGGCCAGAGGCTCCTGCATAGGGAAGTTCTCCAGTGAGAACTTGTTATGTTATCCTTGAACCTGAAGGGGGCTTTGCCCTGAGTTCCTGTGGGTTAAGGAACAATGTGGGCCCATTCCCGGAGGCTCCTCCTGGAAGAGCTTGTGATGTAAGCATGGGTGTGAATTACTATGGATGCTGCTCAATTAGGGCCTTAGAAGAAAAGCTTTGAAAACCCTTAATGTTGCTGTGTGTTTTGGGTTAACTGTCTTTGCACCTGGCCTGTGGTAAGGAGGGACTAGACAGGGGAAATCCCCTGGCCTGCCTGTCTGACCTGTCCTGTCTTCTGAGCTTCAGACTTGGAAAGTCGCCTCTGTTCTGCGTTTCGTTGGCCACTGACGTTGTGGCCTGTCCTCTCCAGTGTCTAGTTTTGGGGATGTTTGGAGGTCAGGTGTGACCCCTCAGGAGAATCCCTGCAGTTTTCCACAGGATATGTCCACTGAATAGTGCTTGTACCTCCTCATGTCTTCTGGGAGAAAGGTTGTTGGAGGCACCATCTTCTGGGAACTATGCTCTTCCAGCCCTCCTGTGCTTACCTGAGTGTGATGTGGGATTCCCCTCTGTATGCTGTTAATATGTTTTATTGCTTTTGGCCAATGGCTTCACAGAATATAGCCAGACTGGAAAAGATATATAGAGTAGGTGGAGTCAGGGAGAAGCCATGTAGCCGCCGCAGGAGACAGATGGACAGAACCTCACCTGTAGGCCATAACTACGTGGCAATAAACGGATCAATAGAAATGGGTTAATTTAAGATATAGGAGCTAGCCAATAAGAAGCGTGAGCTCATAGGCCAAGCAGTGTTGTAATAATATGGTTTCTGTGTGATTATTTTGTGTCTGGGCAGCTGGGAAACGAATGCGCGGCCTCCACTCATGACATGAGTGGGAGTCTTTGGTTGAGTCTGGATAAAGAAGGCCAGTGGGTTCTCCTGAGGCAAGACCCTAGGTACTTTTCCTTTGTCACTTTGGGAGTTTTGTTTTTTTTTTTTTGAAATTCTGCCACCCTCAGAACACAGGCAGGGATGACAGTGAGGAACATGGTTTAAATTGATGCAAATTTTCTCTGCATTGTAAGTTACAAATAAACAGCTGAGGGAGATCACTAGCCTCGTGAGCCCCGTGTTGTCACCCAGCAGGTACAGCTTGCTGGCCATCTGGCCAGGGTTTCTTGAAGTCCTTATTCTGTGTCTACAGATGCTGAGGGACCGGGAGGGCTGTGACAGGAGGTACTGTTGGTGTGGCTGATCACCGGTGTCATGGGTCCTAGCTGGCTGTGAGGAGAGCCAGCTGCCTTTAGGAAATGGAAATGTTTTTGCCTCTGTTTAACCTCTACGTGTGTTGAAAAATTATAGATTGTCTCTTACTGCCAAATTGGCACATTGAACTTTTAAAACTATAGTATTTGGGGTATAAAATACACATACTGTGAAATTCACTATTTTAACTGTGTTTAACTGTTCATAGTTCCGAGGCATTAACAGTCTTCAGGACATTGTACAATCTGTATATTTTGTGTGTTTTACAGGAAGTTGTTCAGCTGCCTTTAGAGTTTGTGAAACAACTATGCTTAAAAATACAGTGTGAAAGACCAGGTAAGGTGTCAGACAGTGTTCGGTTTTTTGGGGGGATAGGAGACAGGTCTCTTTGTAGCCCCGACTTCCCTGGAACTCACTATATAGACAGACTGGCCTTGAACTCACAGAGATCCGCTTGCCTTCGTTTCCCAAGTGCTGTAATTAAAGGCATACACCACCATGGTTGGCTCATTTGTTATTTTAAAAGGCTTTGAAATGTTTATCCCAGGTTAGGTACAGACATTTTGCAGCAGTTTTTGTGGCTAAAGGCTTAGTCGCCACCCCCAAGTCCCATTTCTTGTGCGTGCTGGTGGGCTTTGCTGACAAGAACCAGAATAAAGCCTTTTCTTTCATTGTCACTGATCAAACATGTAAAGTCCATGTATTGGTTGTAAAAATGTCTTTATAGATACCACCAAAAAATGCTATAGAATCATCCACAATAAAGTCCTTCCTGATTTGATTCAGAAAATGAAATAGTGCCCTGGAGTCTCTCTGGGGCAGAAGCAGGAAGTGGAGGGTGCTGGTTGCACTGGGCTCTGGTGTTCATGTCTACCAGGATGGACAGGGGCCAGCTTCAGGGTTCTACTCATCTGCTGCTGCTCAGCACCCTATTTCACTTTATACACAGTGGAGGTGTGACACTCCACAGTGACAAGAGCCCTGCTGCTTTGTAATGGCTGGTGGATTAAGTCTGCTCTTTGGAAGGGAACACTGGTCCCCAGGTTCAGAGAGCCCGATTCCAGCAGAGCTATGTTGAGGTGACATGGGAACAACAAGAATTAGGAAAAACAATAAAAATTGAAAGGAAGGAAGGGGCTGTAGTACACTTCTCCCTGTTCCTGGGTAGAGAGAGTGGAGGAATTAGGGGCCATCCAAGACTCTTCTCACTTCTGATTTCTGTTGCACGCTTTAAAGCTCCCCAAGGTTATGTTCAGGGTTAAAAATTGACTAGAAGGGTTATGATTTATACCATGGGGGAGTAAGGATGAGATCTGCCAGTTGAAGAGGTGGAGTTGGGGTCCTGGAGAGTCCAGACATCCTCTCCTACAGTGACTGTGACAGCATTCACTGAGCGCTGCCTCCAGGCAGCTCTGGAGGCCTCTGCGTCTAGGGTTAGAGCTTGACAGGGCTGACCTTCTTCAAGCTAAAGGGCTGGCAGTGTATGGCCTGATCATGTGTCATGGTAGCTTTCTTTCCCACTTCCCTGTTGCCTGCCTGAGGCTATCCTGTCTTGGGAACCTCCCCCACAGGACTCTTGTATTATAGGGCTGTCTGTCTCTTACCTCATGTTCTGTCTTCCAGAGTCTCGTTGTGACAAGGACCTGGACACACTCAGTGGTTATGCTATGTGCCTTCCCAATTTAACCAGACTTCAGACCTACCACTTTGCGGAGCACCGGCCGATTCTGTGTGTAGAGATTAAGGTGGGTTTTCATTCATGGTGGCATGACACTACAGGTGAAGGGAAAGGTGGCTCTCAGGCGATGAGTCTCCCTGAGTCTCCTTGGCTCTGTCTTGAGTGTGTGTTCAGTCTTTCTCAGGAGCTCAACTTGCTCCTCTTATCTATCTATCTATCTATCTATCTATCTATCTATCTATCTATCTAT
>LOJH01010269.1:17572-27608 GCA_001685095.1 Ellobius talpinus
GAGGTAGAAACATATCTGCTTCTCTATTCCTGAAATACAAGGTCTGGCTATTAGTCACACCTATTGACAATAACCTTGAGAGAGCAGAACTCTCTAGTCTGAATCTAGGTGGGACCTTTGAGGTAGAAACACAATAACCTTGAAGGAATAGAGGTAAGTTCCAACTCTCTGACCTTTGGTCAACATGGAAATAGGCTCACATTTTTGGGCCTCCACAATTCCTCCCTTTTTATTAATTTTAATAAAGCCTGTGCTTCTGCAATAGGACAGATTATTATGTCTGCCTTAGGTAAACACTTCCCATTTCCCAGACTTACCCATCTTCTGTACATGCATTCCAATCAAATATGTCCATGTCTTAGATGCCTGGTAGGAAAAAGGATCAAACCCATCTTTGATGCTGAACTCTGTAAGCAAAGGCTTAAGGGAGAAAGTACCTCTGGGCTCTGTGTCTCTGAGCCAAATTTCTGTCAAGTGCTTGGTTAATGGTAAGCAAGCAAATAATACTTTGTGCTATACATAATTCTTTGTCTATAGTATCTCCTAATAAAAGGAGTGGATGTATCACCAGAGTTTAGAATGCCCCTTTTGATTTGGTCTAGAGTATTTCTTAACAGTACTCAGCTGTATCAAATCTAAATTTGTCTTATCAAACATCAAATTCAAGAATTCATTGGAAATGTCAAACTTTTCTTAAACAAGTTCTAATATTTTTCTAATCATTAACATCTTATAGTGAATTAAAGCATAACAGGTCAATACCATATCACAATTTGTCAAATTATGATCCTCTTAAATCCATTCTAACCAAAAGACATGAAAGGGTTTCTGTAATTGGTGAGAGTCCAATTGCAATGCTACTTTAAAGCAATTGACCCAGTCTCTGAGCAGCAGCAAAAACTCTTTGGTCACCCTCCTCATCTCTAAAGAGGGGCTTTAGTTACTTCTTGTAACAAGACTTTTTTTCCCCTGAGGGAAAAATTGAGGTCTCAGTTCTCAGGTTCTTTCAACATTTCAACAACAGGCTGAATTCCTCACTGGCAATCTGAGTTTTGTGTCTTAAAGTATAAAATAGTCAAACATCTGCATTTCTGCTCTGGCTCCAAAGTAAACAGGACTCACTAGCTTTGGAAGTTTGGGCAGCAAGTCTATCAAGAAACTAGGAATCACCAGTTGTCATTATGATCTTCTTTCCCATTTCAGACTGATGCTGCAATTCAGGAACATTGGTTCAGGTACCTCTTTCCTCGGCCTGCAGTGTGGTGGTATGAGGAAGTCAGATCATGGGTTCTCACTCTGACTCTTCAGTGGGGGTGTTATCAGTTATGATGTCATCAGGGCTGGCACTCATCTGGTGGACACATCAAACCAGATGTTCTGCTTGATCCTCATCCTGTTTAAAAAAAAACACACACATAGACATGCCATTAACCCCATTAACCCCATATTAACACAGAATCAGGTCATTTCCATAATCTAGTGCAAGGGTCTCTCCACCTTGCTTTAGCAAAAGTCACCCTGGTGCCATCATGCCAAAATCTGTCAGCAACAGATTGTTCATGGACATTCATATTCAAGAAGTTTAGCATTAAAAAGTGCATGACTCAAGGCATTATGTGACGTTTGAGGATATAACTCTCCTGCTATTATCTTTTGAAGTTGTGTTTTCAAGGAGCCATGGGCACACTCTATAAATCCTTGTCCTTGAGGATCATAAGGAATACCTGTCTTATGTTCAACATGCCATTGGGAAGAAAATTACTGAAACACTTTACTAATATAACCGGACCCATTATCTGTCTTTATGATTTTTGGGGTTTCCATGTATGAGAAACATTTTAAACAATGAGTTATTACATGCTTAGTGGCTTCCCCAATTTGTGCAGTGACCTGAATATCTATCAATTGTCACATGTACATATCTTAATTTGAAACACTATTCACAACATACACAGTTCTTCCATTGGAAGAATCATCTGTAAAATTTAGCATAACATCCTTTAAAGGATCTTTTGCTACAACTTTAGGGAAAATAAAGGAATGTGAATTGCAGCAATGGATCAGCTGGGAAAAAATTATTAATCTGAACTTCAAACTGTGCAAATGCAATTACCCAAGAATCACTGTGCAAGAATCACTATTTAGAAATAATGAATCAATCTGTGGTTTAGTATAAGGAACATTGATTATAGCTGGATCTCTGCCAAAATATTTTCTAGATTTCATCCTGCTCTTCTGTGCTAAGCAAGCTAATGCTTCAAAATAAAGGTTCAATACCTTAACTGGTGAAACAGGAAGGTGCAGCCATAAAAGAGGACCATTTTCCCATAATACTGCTATAGGAGTAAGCTTTGTAGGTAATATACATACTTGCCAAGGCTGATCATAATTGATATAATGTAAATTCTGTTTCTGTATAGCATACTCCACCTGCTTGAGTACCTGTCAGGCAGCTTCTGTAAGCTGTCTAGTGGAATTTGGATCACTGCTCCCTTTAAGAATTTCACTTAGTGGTTCAAAGTCTTCTGTAGGATATTTTAAATAACACACAAGCAGTGGGAATACATCCAAAGCTGTTATTGGGGAAGAAATGAAGTTCTTAGAGGAAAAAGGAAGTGACTCATGAAAGAAATTACAGACAGGAGCAACTAGGGTCCACGGTCAGTGGCCCCACGGCTTTGCTACATGGGGCTCTAGCCCCCACGGCATTCATGGATTTTCTCACATACCCTGGTGTTGACTTCTGGGGACTGGAACCCCAAATCGTCAGCAATAAGAATCCTCTCTGCCAACTTCCCACAGCATTTCATAGACTATGCCTCCTAGTCTTTGTAGCCTTGAGATGTTGAGAAACAAATTCACTGCAGAGAGAAGCACGACGAGCTGCAAAGGGTGGCCTTTGTGGAGATGAGGAATATCTGTCTAAACACCTGCAAACTCCAAAGGTTGCTGGGAGAACACAGATATCTGTGCTTTCTACATATATGTCAGATAATAATGGACAAACTCAGATGGGATAAGGAAGGTTTACATGTGACAATGGAGGTGGGGATCAACAATCTGTCCATTAATAATGATAAATTTCAAAACAGCATATGAAATAGTCTTATAAATTACAAAATAAGGACTACAGATTTGTGAGCTGCACATGGAGGTCGGTAAATGCACAGAGAAGGGTGTGGGGCACAGGAAACATGGAGGATACGTTTAAAAAGGACTTCACTCTACGTTTTCTTGATGAATCTGTTCACCTATGTTGTTTGACGTTTTTAGACTTATAGTTCATGGGTTACAGTTTTTAATGTAAATAAAAATGACAGCGAGGAGAAGTCATAGACAGCTAAAGAGCAGCTAGCTGAGAGCTCACATATGGACCACAAACAGGAAGCAGAGAGACCACACTCAAAAGGGCAGGAGTCTTTCCCCGCCACCCAGGGTCTGATCATATATTTGTTACTGTCTTAGTTACGGTTTCTATTGCTGTGATGAAACATCATGACCAAAAAGAAAGTTGGGGGACAGGATTGGTTCACATTTCCACACCAAAGAAAGTCAGGACAGGAACTCAAGCAGAGCATGGAACCAAACACAGTAATTAGTATTCAGATTTCAGCACACACACCCTGCACACTCTCGGTGATTGGGATCCATAGGAGATATTTTCTCATCACCTGGTGGTCTCTCATTCACTACTCACAATTATTTGTTCATTCCACAGGGGGAAACAAAGGGAGGGCCAATACTGGAGCCAAAAAAGCTTTTCAGTCTCCTTCCCAGCATCCCCACCTGCTCTGCGCTACCTCATTTGTAAGAGAATAGCGGGCTCTGGTTCTTAGAGATACAAAGAGCACACTCTACACTGTTGTAAGCAGCTCATGCCGTTGTCTGTCTTGCTGACCCCTTCACTGGCCTGCAGAGACCTCTGCCCAAGATAAGGTATCTTAGCTGGAGGCCCTCGGAAGCCCCACGGAACAAGCATGTGCTGAATAGATATTCCCCATCCCCTCCCCCACTCCCAGGAACTCAGGTGGCAAAAGATAGGTATTGGGTGGAAGATAGGATAACTGCATCTTAGGATGATAACATGATCATGTGGCACCCCCACCCCCAACCTTAACGTCCCTTGGCTCCCCACTGCTCCATAGTCCTGAAACCCTTGGTTCCCAGCTAGGAGGGTGCAGCTGCCCACTGGCTTCATGTGCCCCTGGCTGCTTGTTTTTCTCTCCCTGGCCACGTTTGTCACTCTGTTCAGCTTTTGCCACTTCCTGGAAGGTCCTGGCACCTCTACTTAACTACCATTTTCTGGGACTCTCTGGACTCTTCTGACGGTCTGGAAGTTTTACGTTTCCTTGTAGGCAGGGCCCTGCCTGCTGGGCTTTGCCTCCTGAGGTCCAGCCTAGGGCCTGGCACTCAGGGCCTCTCATCAGCCTGCTTTCTTCTAGAACCCAGGACCACCAGCCCAGGGATGGCACCAACCACAATGGGCTGTGCCCTCCCCCTTGATCACTAATTGAGAAAATGCCTTGCAGCTGGATCTCGCAGAGGCTTTTCCTCCATTGAGGCTCCCTCCTCTCTGATGACTCTAACTTGTGCCAAGTTGACACAAAACCAGCCAGTGCAGTTGCTCTTTGTTGACTGCACTCAGAAGCAGCTTTCAACGAGGACAGCCTATGTCTCTCAACGATTTGTCCCTGACATTCTTCTTTGCCTTCTCCTTCATTGTCTCCTCCAAAAGTTTAGTGTATCCTTCAGCCTCCACCTTGGATTTTTGTTGTTGTCGGGATTTTTTACTGTTTGGTTGGTTTGGGGTTTTGTTTGTTTGTTTTGTTTTAACGCATTGTTTCTTCAGAGTGTTAATGTCTGTGTTTGTGTTGCAGGCCACATGGAGGAAGAGGATGCTCAATCTTGAGTGCTCTGGTCCTGGAGTTCTTACTTTCGTTTGAAGGGTTTTCTGACATTTTGGTGGGCATCATCCTCTCAGAAAGACTGGAGCACTTTTGGCTCCACGATGCATCCATAAACAGGCTTGCACTTCCTCTCTCCAGTTCTCCATGGTCTCCGTGTGCACTCACACAGACATGAACGTCCACCCACACAAACACACAGAAAACGGGTTACATCAAATGAGTGCCCTTCTGCTGGGCTCTCCCATTCCACCAGTCCTTCCAGCATCCCTAGACTCAACCTCCTCTCCTTCCCCCAACTAGCCGGTCTTCCCTGTCTTAGCAACATCAAACCCTTTACCTCAGCCTAGCAATGGAGTTCAGTCTGCCAGCCATCTGCCCTCTCATTTCAAGTCACTACTAAATGACTTCTATTTGCAAAGCATCTTTAGGGTACAACTCAGGAAAATCCACCCCCTCACACTTTGCCTTAGGTGTAATCCGGTCATTGCTCACTTCCCCACAGTAACAATCTTTGTAATGCCCTGCTCCTGCATCACCTACTTCTGCATCAACTGCTCCTGCATCACCACCTGCTCCTGCATCATCTGCTCCTGCATCATCCCCTGCTCCCACATCACATGTTATTTGCATCATCACCTGCTCCCGCATCCCCTGCTCCCACATCACCTACTCCCTCTTCATCACCTGCTCCTGCATCACATGCTCCCACGTCACCTGCTCCCACGTCATCTGCTCCTGCATCATCACCTACTCCTGCATCACCTGCTCCCACGTCACCTGCTCCCACGTCACCTGCCTGCATCACCTGCTCCTGCATCATCACCTACCCCTGTATCACCTGTTCCTGCATCACCTGCTCCCACGTCACCTGCTCCCAAGCCACCTGCCCACATCACCTGATCCTGCATCATCACCTACTCTGTATCACCTCTTCCTACATCACCTACTCCCACATCACCTGCTCCTGCAACATCACCTACTCCTGCATCACCTGCTCCTGCATTACCTGGTCCGGCACCACCTGCTCCTACGTCACCTGCCCGCATCACCTGTTCTGCATCATAAGCTTTTAGCAAGGCATCTTTCAAGGCCAAGTTATCTTTCTAAAATGGTAATTTGGTCTGGCTATGTTATAATATGTTAGTTACATATAATTGAATATTATAATATATTATAGTGCTATATGCAATATATAAAGTTCTTCAGGAGTTATCATCAGTCAGTATAAATTTCAAACTCTCTAACTAGTGTGTAAAGTCCCTGCTGAGCTGTAGAGTTTCCTCTCATGCCACCCTCCTGCCAGACCCTATACTTGGCCACACTAACTAAGGCATGAACAACATGCCTATTCTATGGCATTTATAGTAAGCCCTGGAGTAAACAGGAAAACATGCATAAAATTTAGGAGATAATTGGAATTTTTAACATTCATTGGTTATTTTATATTAAAGAATTATTAATGTTAGGGGTGGAGAATTATTTTGAAATATGGTCTACCATACTGACCTGGCATTTGAAATCCTCCTGTCTCAGCCTCCCATATGTTGTGATTACCAACATGAGTGATCATGCTCAACTGAATTATTAATTTTTAAAAGTAATAAAGATTAAAATGTGTATGATACTGCAGTGGTAGTCATGGTACACTATACATTTGCCCAAACCTGCAGCGTGAACACCGCCGATAGTGAACCCCCATATTAACTAAGGACTTGGCGGATAACGATGCCCGTCTGTCTAGGTTAACCAGCAGTAACAAATGCACCACCCTGCTGGAGACATTAACAATGGGAGAGATTGTGCTTGTTCAGGGACAATGGGGACACAAGAAATACCTGCTCAATCCTCTTAATTTTTCTGTAAACCTAAAACTAGCCCAAAATCATATTTTTAAGTCAAAAGCCCTGAATAATTATCAACATGCCCAACTTATTCATATATACACATGAAATATTGCCTTGAAGTGTATTAATGGAATATTTTAAATTTTGGAGTGTTTCTATGAAGGGTGCAGTTCCTAGACTATTGTAGCCAGACACAATAATGAGAAAAGCAGTGGCCATAGAGGAGGGCCAGTCACTGGGAGGAAAGAAAAGGAAAAGGAGGTTGAGAACTGGACAGTGGTTTAATTGCACCCTCCTCTTCAAGTGTGATCCATGGCTCTTCAGCTGGGATATTAAGCAGTGCTCAGCAAAGCTAAGTAGCAGATCGATTCTGCTCATCGGCCTGGCTGGTTCCAGATGCAGGAGTGAAGAATGACCAGCAAAGCTGCCTGCTTCATTAGCCTGAGATGTGGTGGCGGAAAAGCTTCGATCGCTGCTCTCTTTCTTAAGTGTTTATTACGAGGACGAATTACAGCTCCCCGTGGTTCTCGGCAGAACAGAAAGTGTCTTGAGGGGAGCACTGACTAAATTTTCATTTTAGAAATCTTGATAGCTTAAGCGTGTTCTCCCCTTTGATAGGAAATTTTAGCAAAACTTCCTGGAGACTACATCTTTCATAGATAGTTTTCCTGCTAGACATGCCAGAACACACATGTAATTACAACATTTGCAAGCCTGAGACCAGAGAATTTTGAGTTTGGGTCTAGCCTATGCTACATAGCAAGTTCCAAGCTAGCCTGATCCATATAGGAAGACCCAGTCTAAAATTATATGTATGTGTATATAATTTTATATGTGATATAATATATTTTGTATGTTATATTATTGTATATATTTATATATACTAATATTGTACATATATACTAATATATTCCATATTATTTTCAATATATTTGAGAACATAGCTCAACATTTAAGAAACATAGTTCTCAGAAAGTAGCTAGGCATCATGAACACATGAAACTTCCAAGGGGTAGATAGTGTTGGGGTGACTTCAAAACTCTTTGTTTTAAGGTATTTTCTAACTATAGAAAAGAGTTAAAGATCCCCTGAGATGGTAGCAAGGTGGAGAAGAGGAGGTCACGCTGCGGCTGGTGGATTAAACTGCTAAGAATGGACAGGGTAAATGTGTATGGAGTTCACTGGTTTCTCAGAAACCCAGCTACCGGCCTCTACCTGTCATCCACCCACCCATCCTACCAATGACCTCCAGCCATGATATTTTTTTCTTCCATCATCTCCTGTATGGAATTCTCTGCATTCGAATGACTCACTCCCTGCAGACACAACCTGCAACTGTGGGCCAGTGCCCTCTTCTATCTCAGTATAAACATCACATGGCAGATGAGTGGGGGCAGCCATATCATGAGTCTTCGATTTTGCTGAAAAGATTCTTTGCAACGTCACAACCAATCAGCAATTAAATATTAAGTAGCCTTTGCTTAAAAGACCGTTAGCCACCCCCAGTTAAATGCATTCATATGAAAATATATGTTGATTGTCTACACATGGTGCATAGACTCTTCTGAGCGTGTAGGTTATGTCGGTGGGGCAAATAACAAGAACTGCATCAGCTAACATAACCTGAAAGCTGTTTAAACAGGATTCAGATGGTCTGGAAAAAAAAACTATTGACAAAAACAGATGCCTACAGGCTGAGTAAGACAGGCAGGAGAGCAAGCTGCTCCACTCACTCTTCTGGTGGGAAGCGGCCCTAAAAGAGAGGGAAAACTGTCAGCCTCCAGATCAAGGCCAGAGAGTCTCTTGGCTGCCGGTAACTGAGTACAGCAGGGTTCCTAGAGCCAGGCTCTCCCTCCCAAGGCAGGATTACACTGAGAAGCAATCTACCCTGTCTATCAAGCTGGCCAAGATGCTCAGAGCAGTTTATGGATATTCCTGCCCAACCTTCCCTGCTAGTTGGACTCTCATGACAGGTAGCAGAGTTCATTCTGATCAGACACCATTCCTGCCTACTCCTCTTGCCTTTGTTCGCTGGCAACTTGCCCAGGGACTCTCCCTCATGTCTATTTCCAGCCTGACTCCTGCTTCCCATCTGGCCTAAGCTGATACCCTGCACTTCCAAGGACAGCCTCAGAACAATGCATCAACATTTGCCCACCGAAGGAGCTGCGGCATGCAGGAATCAGAAGACAGAGTTGGGGAGCCAGGACCTCAAGTGGCTTCAAGGACCACACCACCTCTGGTGCTGAGTCACTATACCCTACTTTCCAACACCCACAAAGTTTGGGAAGGGACACTGACAGCCAGTACTGCAGCTACCAAGACAGAAAAACAACTGCTTCGGGATGCTTTGCTGAGGAAAAACAGGAATAAGGGAGTGCAGTCTCCTCCTCGTACTGTTCACTGTAACATGGTTGGTGGGCCACTGTCAGCGTTGACCTCCATAAGGTCTACCGGCAGCCCTAAGGGAGTCTCTGAGAAGATGCGAGATATCCAGGAGGGATGGCAGAGCTTTGTCTCCAATGGTCTAGTGGTCTGCTCTGGTGTCCTTCTACAGGGCTCTGCCACAAACACTTCAAGCAGCATTAGATAAGTTGTGTCCTATCTTTACCTTTTTCTTATTAATTTCAAGAACTTCCTATGACCCTAGAAAGAAGTAGATGTAAGTCAGGTAGACCCGAATTCCATCTTCTCCCAAGCTGTCTTGTTCTCATATGGCATCCAAGATTTCCTAAAGCAGAACTTATTCTGATGTGATTGAACTTTATCAGTCTTCTCATTTATGATACGTAGTGTGATAGCTATTCTTGGTTGTCAACTTGACTACATCTAGAATTAGCTAAAATCCAAATGGCTGGGCACACCTGTGGGGGGTTTTTTACTTAATTAAATCATTTGAAGTAGGAAGACCCACTCCTAAACTGGACCTTTTGAGGTGGGAAGATCCACCTTTAACCTGGGCCACTCCTCCTGCTGGCAGCCTGTATAAAGAACATGGAAGAAGGATGCTTACACTCTCTTTACTGTTCGCTCTCGCTCTTGTTAGCAAGTCCATTCCTTCACTGGTCTTACAGTTAACTTCTTCAGGATTCTGACTCACACTGGAGACCAGCTGAGATGCCAGCATCTTGGACTGAACAACTGCTGGATGCTTGGACCTTCAGTTGGTAGGCAGCCATTGTTGGACTAGCTGGACCACAGCCTGTAAGTCATTCTAATAAGTCCTCTTTCGGGCTGGAGAGATGGTTCAGAGGTTAAGAGCACTGCCTGCTCTTCCAGAGGTCC